>NW_004624733.1:2123539-2149279 GCF_000247695.1 Heterocephalus glaber | reverse complement strand
ATATAATATTTGGAAAAATGTTGTTGAAGTAAAATGTAATGTACCTGAGATAACTGTGGAAATATTTATTACTTTCTTGTATAATCTTTGTAGTACCAAAAAGTTTTTAATTAAATCTAACGAAAATGATCCTTATATAGATTAAAATATTCATTTGTTAAATGACCCATGTTTCTCTTGTGTAAGAGATTCTAGTTTATTTGTTTGGGGCTTTTTTTTGGCAACAAGGTCTTACTCAGTTGCTCAGAGTGGACTCAAACTCAATCCTCCTGCTTCAGCTTCCTAGAGTGCTGGGATTTTAGGTATGAGCCACCAGTTCCATAATTTGGATTGTTATATTATTTTAACTTGGTCTTTATCTCAGGCATTTGAAGAATAAGATTCTACTGTAGTTACTAGTCTTCTGTACTAAATAAAATATTATTTAAAACAGTATTGAGGGGTGACTTCTAGAATGGTGACGAGGAGCTTCTTGCCAGTGAAACAATCATAACTTGTAAAAGCGTTAATAAAAAGCACCATTTCGTTTCTGTGTTTTGTTTTTTGTTTTGGTACTGGGGATTGAACTCAGGTCCTTGCGCTTGCAAGGCAGGCGGCGGAACCACTGAGCTAAATCCCCAGCCCTTGTTTCTGGAAATTGCTTTACAGGCTTATAGCAAAGGAGTATAGGCAGATAGGGTTTCTGTTTGGGGAGATGAACGTGTAGTGAAGTTGACTGTGGTGATGATTGTACAACTCTGTGAAATACTAAAAGCCACAGAATTGTTCAGTTTAAATGAGTTGTGTGTAAATTATGTGTAATTACAGCTATTCAAAAAGTAACATTGATCAATACTTTATAAAAACCATATTTTAGAACTGCATTTAAAAAAATTTTGGTTTCTTGTGTGTGGGCAAATTACTCTGACAGTCTTAGACACAGCCCCACATATGTAATAACCTTTCTAGTTTTAGTGACTTACAGAGTTGTAAAAAACCCTAATGCAAGTTGTATACTGCATCAGCATATGCAGTGTGGTTTTATTTGGATGAAAAGCTTGGAAAATATTCACTGATATTTTTCAAGCTTTTAATGAAGACGTTATAAAGGGAAAAATATAAATCTGATCTTTTATTAGGTAAAGTAAAAACAATGTACTGTTTGTTTTTCCCCTTCTTTTCTTTTTTAATGTGGTGCTGTGTTTTAAATCCAGGGCTTTTTGAATGCTAGGCCGCAAATCTCCAGTTACATAATGTTCATTTTAATGTTGGGTAACAAGTATTGTGGACCAGCCAAGAATCTAAGCTAGACCACCTTCTCTAGATATATTTGCAATAATTGAACAGAAGTTCCTCACTAGTATCTTTGTTGCCTTGGAAACAGTACAAGGTGATGGTATATCATGGTGAAGCCCCGTGCTGTTAACTGGTTGCTGTCATATTAACAGTAAAACTGTTACGGCAACCTGCCCATCTCCCATACCCCTGGCACATATCTTTCTGACTGTAGCTAAGAGTTGGTTTTGTGAAATAAGGGCTACTAAACAAACTTAGAAGAAAGCCCAGAGAAGTTAAGAGTCACATCTGTTCCCCAAATATCACTGCTCCAAAACTTAGTAGAATGACTTGAAAATAAATTAAATGAAACCTGCAAAATACACTGCATGTGCCTGCAATAAAGAAGTGGTTCAGTTCATAGAGTAATTTTTTTTCTTTTTTTTTTTTTTGGTACTAAGGATCAAACTCAGGACTTTGTGCCTGGGCACTACTGAGCTAAATTCCCAGCCCCCATAGAGTAAATTTTGATAAACAGAAAACTCTTGTTTGAAATGCAGCAGCTTTCTCAGTGATGTTTTTGTGTGTGTCTGTAAGGATGGATTTGGGAATATATCTGAGCTTAGCATTTTAAAAGTGAAAAAATTGCTATTTCCTTAGCACTCTAGAAGAATAAAAGCTGACTGTTGTAAAAATTTACCTAATGGAGACAAAACAAATAATTTAATATTTCCCTTATAAATTATTGAAAAGTAGGCACTAGCTACTTGAATACAGTTCACCTGCTGAGGATGTTTTTACTTTGATTTTCAACCTAAGTTTGTGCTCAGATCTATACTTGGTACATGCTGCTAAGTTTTCATCAGTAGTTTTAAATGTTGGTATTAAGACGTCATCATAACTGAGTTGTTGGTAACTGTGTTTAAAATGTATAATTTTGTTAAAATGGCAAATTAAAATAAGGATTTAAAAAAAACAAATTTAAAGACTGACTCAGTTTAGATTGATTGTATGTCTAAGTGATATTGTCATCGTCTTTCACACGGGAAAACTATAACTTTTTCTTCTTTGTGACCAGGAGAATGGATATGATTACATGGTTCTTTACCTTAAAAAGGGTCACTTCAGGGAAATTATAATGTATATGAAGCTAAGAGTTAAGAAATTTTAAATGACCATTATCTCCTAAAATATTAAAATTAATCAAAATATTAAATAAAAACCCCTTTTATCCAACTCGAAGAATTTATTCTATTGAAACATGGTAGCTTTTTTTTACATAAAGAAAATCACAATATTTGAGATTTAACATACAATATCTTTTGATTGTAGGTGGCTGTAGCCATCCCTAGTAGACCTCCTGATGCTGTGATTACAGATAACACCTCACTCAATCAGGTAAGATTGTGTTTTTCAAAAGTGATAAATCCACCTGCCTGATGATACTTTTTTTATTTATAACTCTGATTCTCTATACTCTCTATACTTTAAAAAATTTTATTAATGTATTTTTTATTAGTACATGTTTACAGTACATAATGATTATTTGTTGTGGGGAGTTTGTATATGTACATAACACATCTTAGTTCTTTTTTGTGCCCTTCCCCTCCCATATCTCCCTGCTCTGACCAACTCTTAATCCCGTTCCCATTTGAAAAAGCTCTATTTCCATTTTTTCTTTGATTTTCTCTTTTTAAATCCTTTTTCCCTTTCTTCCCTTTCTCCATCTCTTGTTTTCCTTCTCATTTGAAAAAGATTTCCCTACTTCATATTATTTATCCTTCATTTTGCTTTTAATTTATATTTTGGATTTATCATATATGCATATATATAAGAGAAACCATGTGATATTTAAACTCGTGTGTCTGATTTTTTTTTTTTTTTTTTTGGTAGTGGGGATCAAACTCAGGACCTTCTGCTTGCGAGGCAGGTGGCAGAACCACTGAGCTAAATCCCCTGCCCTGTCTGATTTTTATTTTACTTAACATTATGGTCTTGAGGTGCATTCATTTACCTAGTAGTGCCTGTGTTTTCAGCCTGATAAAAATGAAGGGATATTTCCTGTAGTTGAAACTCATTCTTTCAAAATTTTTAGTTTTTAGTTCTTTTCTCCATTAGCTCTTAAAAGAAAGTAATATCCAGCTTTTCATTGGTCAGTTCCAAAAACAATGTGCTTTATTGACAACAGAGTGCTTGGTTTAAAGAGATTAGCTAATAGTGAGAATTAATAGTGGAGAATTTCATGGAAGGTTTAGAAAATAGGATAAATAAGAGCTACAAGGCAAGTTTTAGTCGGGCGTGGTTGCCTGTAATCCTAATACTTGGGAGGCTGAGCAGGAGTATCACAATGAGTTCCAGACCAGCCTGGGCTACAGAGTGAGTTCAAGGGCAGCCTGAACTACATAGTGAGATCCTCTCTTAAAACAAAACAAAACAAAATAAAACACAAAACGCAAGTTTTAATCAGGCTTACCACATTGGAAAAGAAAATTGTGCCACATTACTTGGAAACAGATTATTTCATGTTAACTTTAAAGTATAGGCAAAATAAAACATCTTAGATACTATATAGGATTTAATCTTTGTTTACCATAAACAATTTGTTTTCTGGTAGAGAAGATAAATGCCCTGTCAGTTCACAAATTCTGTGAACATGCTAAGATTTATTTAAGGTACAGCCAAGCCTGGTGGTGCATGCCCCATAATCTAGTAGCTTGGGAGGCTGAGGCAGAGAGATGACAAGTTCACGGCTATGCTGGGCAATTAGTAATGGAAGGAAGGAAGGAAGGAAGGAAGATATATCTCAATGTAAATTCAGGCTTCAGTACTATTTTTTTTAAAAGACAGTGATAAAAAGTGTTTTGTTGAGAGACTTCAAGATTTTCTTCTAAGGCAGTCAGAAGACTAATGATGTAGATACAGCAGAGAATTCATAAGACTCTGGAGTTTGCTGTCTATGAACATATTACACCATGCATCATGTAAAGCTACAAGATCCCAATAAGAAATGTAAATGTGTTGTATACCTAAAATGTACCAATAAAAGAATTTAAGTAAAAAAAACCCAAAACATATTACACCAGATTTTTATAATGTTCACTTACATTTTTGTTGTTAATTTTGGCATGTTTGATATGAACACATGCAGAATTTATTTTCTAGCAAGTAGAAATACAATTTTCACAAGAATTAAGATTTATACATTTTTTTGTGTACCCAATAATCAGGTGATGGAGATAGAATATTATTTATCCTTAGTTTTTTTTCCTTTAAATGTTCCTGTCTCTGATTTTTGTCAGTTTCCTAAGAATGCACTCATACTTAAAGCCTAAGAGAGATTAATTTTGTTAGGGTAGAAAAGGCTTATGGTTCAGAAAACCCATTTTCAAGGAATGGAAAGGACAGTTGGATACTCAGGATGTAGATGTCTGAAGTAACCAAGATATATAGGATTAAGCTCAGGGTTTGATGTGTAGCATAAGTGTTGTGACACCTGAGAAGGGATGCACTCTTGAAGAGAGACGCAGAAGGGTATGGTAGTAAAGAATGGCCCTTGCTGAATGAACTAGGGCTAGACAGTGTGTAGATGTTCTGTTCCCAGAGATATTGGCTCACGGTTTGTTAGGGAAGGGGTTGAGAATAATGGTAGAAGGTAGGAGAGAAGAACAGCAAAATAGCTAAAAGTTAGTAAAGCTTAATAGTATTAATAAAAATGAAGGAAGGGGAAAATGAACAAAGTAAATTTTGAAAACGAAAAGGAAGATGAGAGAAAAGGGAAATAAAATCTGATTAAAGAATAGTAGAAAGTTAATAGGAGATGAGGGACATCTGGCTGCCACATCTATCACGCCACCAGTCACTGGCTAGGTGTCTCCTTCACTCCATGTGCGTCCTTCAAAAAGGTGGGCTCTTTGTCATAGAAGAGACCTTCCCCAACACAGAAAGACTGTGTCAGCTGTCGGATATACTATTATCTGGGTTCCCTGGCTAGAACTCTTAAGAAAACTCTCAAGAGAAGGTTCTGTTCTACTTCTAGTCTCCTGATAGCTTTTACGATGAACAGCTGTAGAATTTAGTCCAATACTTTTTCTCCAACTACTGACAGGATCATATGGCTTTTTCCTTTTCTATGTTAAAATGATGACTTTTGGGGGTGGATCTTCCAATGCTGAACCAACACTGCCATCCCTACAACAAAACCACTTTCTACATACTGCCAGATCTGACTTCTAATAGTTTGTTTTATTAAACAAATTTCTATCTTTGTTCATTCTTTTTTTCTTCTATTATTTTTATCCAGTTTTTGTATTAGCACAATGTTGATTTCCTAAAATGAGGGGAGAAGTGTTCCTTCTTTTTCTCTGCTTTAAATGTTTCATATAATTTATCAGTTAAAATGTTTATGAGCCTGTTGCTGTCATATAGGTAGGTTTTCAAGCTAGGAATATACTTTCTTTAATAGGTGCTATTCAAATTTTATATTTCCTCCAGAGTTAGTTTCATTAATTTGTCTTCCAAGGTACTTCTTAGAAGTTGTCAAATTTATTTCAAAACAGATTTAGAATATTGTCTATGATGTATCTGACAACTTCCCCTAGAGGCCTGAAATGTGTGGTGTCCTTGTTTTATATACAACATGATAATATTTCCACAGTGTTTTACTGCTTGTAAAATGCTTGTAAAAATTATGTTTTTTGGGGGTTTTCTTTTTGGTACCAGGGATCAAACTCAGGACCTTGCACTTGTGAGGCAGGCCATGGTACCACTGAGCTAAATCCCCAGCCCGCTTGTAAAAATTATGTAATTCTCTGATATCTTTTACAAAATTTTGTAAGTCACTAGTGTTCAGTAGTTATTAATTTAGTTATATTTAGAAGACAAAAAGATACTGAGTCATTTAAAAAGTAAATAACATATAACTGTCATATGTAGTAATGGGGAAAGAAAAGAGCTCATTATAATTATACAGAGCATATAAGGAAATGAAGTTTTCTGAATTACAGAAAGTTATTTTCTGAAAATCAAACTTGTTTAAAAATAATTTTAAAAGTTAGATATGCTTAAATGGCTAGTCTTTACACCACATTTTAATAGTTTTAGAAAGGGAAGAAGTTTTGAGGTAGACCCAAAAGGTTCAAGTTAATATATAGACCCATTAAATATCTATTAGCTGTTTTGTGACTTTCTTTCTTTTAATTCTCAGAAGTACTGTGTACCTTGAAAAACGTACAATTTAAACGCCAGGAAGTACAGTGACTTTTTCTCTATTGTATCTAAATCTTTCTACTAATCCTACCTTATCTAAGTAAAGTAGCAGTGTGAAAATCTGGGCTAAGCATAAATTTAAATATCCTGGCATAGTCTTTTTTTTGCAGGATAAGCGGATATTCAGGATTTAGTATAACAGAAGAATGGAAGATCGTAAGAAGTCTTTGATATTTGTGGTCTAACATTGTGTTACAGGCTTCAGTTTAAAATACCATATTAAGAAAGCTGGTTAGAAGCAACTATAAACATTTTCCTTATCTTCTTTGTGTTTTAATGAGAATAGATTGATGAATTCCTTTTGGGAATTCCTCCTTAGGCAGTGGTATGTAGTTCTAGGTTTCCTTTCCTATTATTTGACAATCCTAGTCTTTACCCCTCCTTTAATGATTTCAGTGTCAGGTATTACTCAAAACATTTAATTTAGAGATAATCTTTATTTTTCTTTTGGTGGTGGTTCTGGGGATTGAACCCAGGGTTTTGTATATGTTAGGCAGGTTCTCTGCTGGTGAGCCACATTCCCAGCCTTTTTTTATTTAGTAATTATTTTAAAAATCAGAACCTGGATTAGGTACATTTTGATGCATATTTTATACAAAAACCAGCCATGTTTCCTATTTTTCATGTAATGATTTAATGTTTTCTTAAAAAATACCGAATGCTAGTAGCATTTGTAATCCTTTTTTCACAGGCTGCTTTGTACCGCCTCAGTGGGGACTGGAATCCTTTACACATTGACCCTAACTTTGCAAGCCTTGCAGGTGAGTTGCTAATATGTATGAGTGAAAATTATTAGCTCAGTTATCTAAATAACTTAAACTGGCACTTATGACTAGTAATTTGAGCAACATCTTAAATGTAGTTCTCTTATTATATTTATGCAAAGAATATGGAAAGGTAGGACATAATATTGAGAAAATGGTGTACTTGGAATTTAGATTATGGGGGAATGAAGCTTCTGTGTGAGCCAACTTTAGGACGGTGTGGGGAGAAGAGTGTCTGAGATGTCAGGAAAGATGAGGAAAGAGAGAGCAAGGAACCGAAAGGTTAGGGAGGGATAGTTTATCTGCATGGATATTGAAATAAATCACCATCAGTGATTTTCATGGTCTTTGTATTCCCATATCTCTCACATTCTTTTCCTATTTTTTTTCTAGTACTTACAAAATATTTTTCATATTTCTTAAAATAGATGATATAATTTATTATACTGCTATTTAAAGTTGTATTTTAAAATCTTGAATTAACTGTACACTTGTTTTTTAAATATGAGAAGTACCTATTTTCATCTAAATTCTCTCTTTTTTTTTTAGGTTTTGAGAAGCCCATATTACATGGATTATGCACCTTTGGATTTTCTGCCAGGCATGTTTTACAGCAGTTTGCAGATAATGATGTGTCAAGGTTCAAGGCAATTAAGGTATATGCATAATTTGAATATTTGTTCTTTTTCTATGATTAAAGAAAAGGAATTTTTAGTGGCTTAATTTAAAATAGCTGTTACATTGCAGCAATATATATATATTTTTATTATTTCATTGAGTTGACAATCGGCATATTTTCTTTTAGTTATAATTAGCTGTATTACTTGGGCACAATTTAATACAGTTAACAGTTTTAACAGATTAATTGGTTTTATAAATTAATTAGGAATATACATATATCAACCTATATGCTTAAAAAACTTGATTTACTATTTTTTCCTGTTTTTAAATTTGCCTTAATTTATCTGAAAATATTAGGTGCATGTATGTATTTGAACTCTAATAAACATATACCTATAGGAGTATGATGGCTGCATATTGCTTGTTTTTGTTGATTTCAAAATTTATCCATTGTATATAACAAGGGCAAGTATCTGTGCCTACAGTGTTTTTCTGTAAGTCAAAGGTGAACACTTAAAACATTGAAGGTAGTATCAAATAGCTCCAAAACCTTTTATTAGTATCCGTTTTATGCAACATTGAAAATACATTTTCTAATGCCTTGCCCTTGGTAATACTGATTTTTCTCATGCTTTTTATTTTATTTCAGTTATTTTATTATCCAATAATGTATACATAGAGCCAAAATATTACAGAAAATTATGAACTAAAAGGTAGAATTATTTTGCCCTGTATACTCTTTCCAGGCCTCATTCTTCCATATTTAATAAGTACCTCCTTTAACTTTTTCTTTAAATTGTTGTAGTGTTGACCTATGTAATTACTCAATATGGTTTTGTTTCTTGGTATGTCAAGAAAAACCATTGCTTTAATAATTCTGTATTTTGAAACAAAGAATTTGTTCACTTTTTTTGTACTATATATGCTTTCTCTACTTGTTTCTTTATATTAATTTTAGGTCTTTCACTCATCCAAATATATTTAAACCTCTGTTTTCTATTATGCACTCTGACCTACGACCACATCCCTTCCCACCACAAGTAGAGTTTGTTAAAAGCATTTTTAATTCTATAACCAACTCTTTTTTTTTTTAAAGGCTCGTTTTGCAAAACCAGTATATCCAGGACAAACTGTACGAACTGAGATGTGGAAGGAAGATAATAGAATTCATTTTCAAACCAAGGTATGAAAAGAGTTGGAAGTGCTTTACTTTATTACCCTCCTCACCATACCCTGACCTTTTGTGCCTCTTACCAGCTTTTCTTTAGTTTTTTTTTTTTTTTGTAATATGGATTTGAGACAAAACTTAGAAGATTGTTTTTTTTTTCTTTAAACCAGTGGTAATTTGTAAATGAACATAAGATACCTTATGTACCTTGTTTTTTATTTTCTTTTAAAATTTTAAAGGTCCTGCAGCATGGGAAAGCTGGTTCAAAAGAGAATTAGAATAATACCTGATACAGTCTAACAGGAAAGGCATCCTAAAATAATTTTGCTGAGTTAGAGCCCAAACTAGTTAATGTCTTGTAGAACAATAAAATTACATTCTTCATAGTTACTTTTTCTAGACAGAAATCATATATTTCTTGATCACACAGTAATCCACAAACTAACATCTTACATTGCAGCCTGGGCTCTAATAGTAAGTGACAAACCAAATAAAGTTGTATTACACTAAAAAGACATTCAATCATTGTTTTATTTGTAAGTTTTTAAAAAATAATTTTTGTTAACACATTTAACCAGCTAAAACTTTTTGGCTTGATCATTTTTTATTACACAGAGCAGGTTTAACAACTCCAACAGTAATAGTAACAGCTTTATTTATTGAGACATTATAAGCAGACTGTATTACAGTGTTTAATATACATAATAACTGCCCTGAAATATAAGAAAATCTGTGTTCATAAAAAATTCTTGATGTTGTAAATAACTTGCTACACAGCAAGTGGTTGAGCTGGGATAAAAACTCAGGTCATACTGTCTCCCAAACTTATCCTATCTCTTTGTACTGTATCATCATCTTTTTTTTTTTCTACCACTGGAATTTTTATTTTATATTTCCTGAAAGAGCTGTTTGACTTAAATGTAGATTCTTAAAATATATGTCTATAGTGCACATAAAAGGATAATGCAAGCAAAATAAATTGGTTACCATGTTCAGAAAACTCCTTCACAGATAAAAATCAAAATTTTAATTAAGTGCTACCTTAACTTCTAGAAATTATCTTTTGCTATTGTAGCAATACTGTAATTTTTATGAAAGAATAGTCATTGAGATAATTTGAAATAAAGGATTAGGAATTAGAATTCCTTTAATAGCTATTTTGATAAAAGGTTATTTAGACATTCATTTTATGCCATGTATACTTCCAATTTGAAATAAGAACTCGAATTACTACATTAACAGGACTATTACAGTATTTTCCTTGCCAATTCTATATTAACAGAAAAAATGTGCTTTGGGTGGATATTGTGCCATGTCTTTTACTATTTATAAGAATTTAACACTTCTCACTTTGCTCCCCATTAAAAAACGCTTATATATTTGGAAAAAAAATTTCCCCAAATACCAATGTGGTGGCTCCATTGCAGGCCATTTAAATTGATACTTTAGGGGATGCGACCTGGTCATAGGTTTTTTTTTTTTTTAAGGCTTCATTTGTTTTACAGCCAGGGTTAACAATAACAATTGTATTAAATTAGAAAGCCTTCATTATTCCTCTTATCATTTACATTATTAACTTTTTATTTTATTTGGATTATTTTCTTTTTCATATGAAACAAAAATATAAATTCATTTTAAATAACTAGCATTTCACAGAATTTGTTTCCAATAAAATCCTCAGATGAACTGTTCTTTTTCCTCTTTTGTTCTACTTATAAGATTCAAGAAACTGGAGATATTGTCATTTCAAATGCGTATGTAGATCTTCTACCACCATCTCGTATTTCAGCTAAGACACACCCTGAGGTAGGTTATAAAAACTGATATCCAAATCATTTCCCTGCTTATAAATTTGTTATCATTTCAAGAATGTTCAGACTATTTTAGAAAATAAAGAGTATGAAAAGATTCATAATTTTAATGTGAAGGACATTTTTCAGGAGAAAATATTTTCTGATTTTAGAGCATCTAAATCAGTTGTTTAGTGAGAAACCTTAGAGTATGTTGGATAACAATAGGTGAAAAATTTAAATATCCTATACCTTTTCTTGATTTAAATATTTGTATAAAAATGTGTACTCTATGAAAACAAGAATATGTAATATTTACTAAAACATTTGTATCCTCTATTAACATGCTGAGATGTTTAATAAAAATGTTTATATTCTGTTTCCAAAATATTAACTTGAAAATGTTGAGGTTTCTTACCTATGGGCCTTAATTTCCTGCCATAAACCATCTTATCATATAACTGACTAAAAATTAAAATCTCTGAAGAGCTGGAAAGAAATTCAGACTTCATGTAATTTACTCACATAAACAAAAATGAGACTACAAAAGTTGAATCGTTCAGTATCTTCCTGAAGTTAACTAGGACAGATTGTCTAGTTCCTAGTTTACTTTTAAAATATTCCCAGAACTCTGAGAGACTAAGACGAGGAGGATTACTAGTTTGATCCTAGTCTGGGCAATTTGGTAAGACCCTGTCTCAAAATAAAAACTTTAAAAAGGACTGGGATATATCTCAGTGAGAAAGCATTGGGTCCAGGGTTCAATCCCCAGTCCAGGGGGGTAATGGGAGGGGTATGGTGGGGATATAGATATATATATATATAAAATATATTATATATATAACTTTTATATATAAAATTTTTGAATTCTAATGAATCTTCTTAGTGAGTTATAGTTATATGCATATTTTTAAGAAAATAATTTTTATTGTACACATTTATAATTATTTTTCTCTTTGAGTCCATTTTTACAGAACTTTTGAAATTACATTTTATCGTTTTGCCAGAGTGGGGAACTGCAGAGTACTTTTGTATTTGAGGAAATAAATCGTCGACTTAAGGATGTCGGAAAGGAGGTGGTAAAGAAAGTAAATGCTATATTTGAATGGCATATTACTAAAGGTGGAAGTATTGCAGCTAAGTGGAGTAAGTCATATTGGTGATTTCTTTAATATTTTAAGATAACTCTTAACAGGTAAAAGTGTTCTTGTTATAATTAAAGATAGTCTCTTTGTAGGTAGGTAAACTTAGGTAAAGTTTTTTTTTTTTTTTTGAACTAACAGGTTTCAAGGTGCTCAGTGACAATAGTTCTTTTCTTTTTTTTTAAAGACACGCAGGAAAAAGTTAAAGACATCCTTTTAAAATATTTCATTGTAGTACCTAATATTAGTACTGTTTTCACCCCACACCTGCAAATTCAGTCAACTACACATTGGAAATGTAGTGAGGTCTAAATGATGCATTTGTATTGAACTTGTAAAGGTACTTTTTTCCCGCTGTCATTCCCTAAACCGTACAGTATAACAACTATTTATATTATATTTGGTGTTATAAGTAATCTAGAGATAGGAAGGGAGAAAGGGGAAGTAAAAATTATCGAGATGTGTTACTTACATGTAACAACTCCCTGTGATGAATATAACATCATATACTGAAAACATGTACTAATAAAAAAAGAAAAAGTATAAGGGAATATTTGGAAGGTTATATGCAAATGCAATGCCACTTTATATAAGGGTCTTGAGCATCCTTGGAATGTGACATCCAAGGAGGGCCTTAGAACCGAGATACTACTGTACTTTAAAACAGTCATGGTAGCTGCATATTTTACTTTTTTTTTTTAATTTTAATTTTTTCCAGTACCAGGGAGCTGCATATTTTTAAAAATCTTTGCCTTTCTTTGGTCAGTGGAAATATTTTAAGTCATTATATTTGACAGTTTAAGAATTATTTTCTTCATCGCCAAACAATAAATTAGCATCTTATTAGTATGAAAGCATAATTATTTGCTTGAGGCATACAGATTGCAGTCAAAGGTGCTTATTTATCTGTCAGGGAAATTATCCAAGAGAATACCACTGTACCATGTTTGCAAGCTGGCCAGGCACCCTACATAAACCACCGAAATGCAGGAAGAAAGCAGTCACATTTCCTTTCACTAACACAGAGGTCCAGAGAGACCCTGCCACCATTTTATGAAGAAAGACAAATTTAGAAGATAAAGAGAATAAGAGAAAAAACTCTTACCAGGTCTTCCACATCTGCTGTGTGGCCTTATCTTTATGTTTTAGAGTATTCTGATCTCTGGAGTTGTTGGAGAATTATAGTATGCCCGTTGAATGCTCATTAAAACTTTTTGATTTTTTCATACTTTTCTACCTGGAAGAATAAAGTGTTTTTACTGTTAGTCAAGCAACTGTGGTACCCGAATTTGCTTACTAATGTGGAGGAAGCAGTATCTAGGGTAATTTATAACTCAGAGGACCTTTCCTGTCTTTAATATAATAGTGAGAGAGTGGAGACCATGTGTGGGTTGGCTAAGTGCCCCTGGAAAGATGTGGGACTTCTGGAGGCTTGTGGTTTGTTTGTACTGTAGACCATTTAACTTTTAGCCCAGCTGAAGTTTGGTTGTAGTTCTGTGCAGACGGTGAGCTAGTGCATTAAATGTAGTAGACTGTATTGTTATCTGAAGTCAAGGGCTGTAGGGTGTGCTTGTGAAAGCTCTGCTCTATAAGTGATGGAATGAATCATCTTTTCACTTGGCATCGTTTGTGCACCATATAGGTAATTATCTGCACAGATAGATTAAAGGAAAAGTGGTATGTTTGGGTTTTTACTTGCATAGCAGAAGCTAATATATTAAAAAGTTTCATTATTTTTATTCTGAGATTGCCTTTAAGCGTACCTGTTTAACCGCCTTGAAAATCACATTGTTTTACTATTTGTTACAACTAAAAGATCACTATAAATGCTCTGTTAGACCAAAAACCTAAAACATACCTAGATAAAATGGAACTTTTGAAATAGTCTATTCTTAGACAACATTTTAAAGTTTTGTTCAGTATAAATCACTTTTAATATTTGCTATTCCTTTTAGGTAGGATGTGTTCATTATATACAACTTGTTATACAATAGTATAAAGAAAAATAATGATGTATAATCCCAGTACCCAAAATTAATCTTCTGGTTTTTGTTCTGGAAGATATTTGTGCTTATAGGAAGTTAATTAGAAAGGAGAAAAAGGGGAGAAAAGATCTGCCCATGTGGTGCAAGGGCTGATCAAAAAAGATGGTGCATAGGGAAATTAAAAAAAAGTTCTGGTAAAAGACATTGCTGTTAATCCCCCTTAAAACACTCTCCTTCACTTCAAACACATTATCCCATCATTTTCACCACTTTCTAAAGCAGTTCTGAGAGTCTTTGTGAGTATCTATGAGATGTGATAGAAAATATGATGAATACTGCCTTCACATGCCATTCTATGGAAAGGCAGATTAGTAAAAACATTACAGTGTGTCCTCATCTACCTTATTTACCAGCTTTGGCACTGTGTGTCTTGTGAATCTTCCCCAAAGTCAAAATGACCATAAAAGGTGAATGTTTGGAATTGATTCAGGACATTGAGGCAGCCATGATAATGCCAACTACAGATACTCATGAAAGAGGATATCCAGAACTGCCTCAGAAAGTGGCAAGAATGATGGGAGAAGTGTGTTTGAAGCAATGGGGAGTACTTTGAGAGGGATTAATGGTCATGTGTCTTTTACTGTAATATTTTTTTTTGGTACCAGGGATCAATCTTGGGACCCTGTGCTTGCGAGGCAGGCGGTGGCACCACTGAGCTAAATCCCTGGCCTGTAATTTTTAATATTGAAGCAGTTCTGTAGTTTTGATCACACCTCATATATATTTCTTCCCCATTTCAAAGTGCCTGATATGTTGAAGATTAATAGAATATGCAGTGAGTCATAACTGTACTTTCATCTTTCCTTCCTCCTTTCTGTTCCTCCATTGTAGAATTAAACTTTTCTCCTATAGGTGAAAGCATGTTAGACACTGAGTTTTAAGCACAGAATTGTCGAAGATATGGGTAGAGAAGAGTAAGGTCTAAAAAATGAGAAAATGTGCCAGAGATTTGGAAACTGGCATTCTTTTGAGATCAGTGGCATTCTTGAGCATACCATTTGATCATCACAGCATGTGAACTCCTGATTTTATGATTCTAGCATTTTGTAATGTAGTGAATTTTGTAACTTTTCCAGATTTGTAATCTAGTCAAACCAGATTATCTTTTAGGGTTTCTCAGCTGAGATATAAACTAAATCTTAAGGATGTTGGTCTTAAATTTTGGATTGAGATTCAGAAGAGTATATCATGCATTTAAAGAAAAAGATGACCTTTGGAAAGAAATGTGCTTTCCAGGCAGGAGTGGGGGCCCTGTTTGTTGCAGAGTGTTTCCTTAGCAACAGTGACTGCTTCTCCCCCTATAGCAGCAGCCCCTGACTACATTTCCATGTGTATTTGCTCTCAAAGGTACACATAAAAGTACTTTTAAAAAATCAATTAAAACAATTACAGCTTTTCTCCTTCTATATGTGTTACTCTTCTTAATAATATCATTTTATAATTTTTGTTCAAAAGAATTTCAGATTTATGGAAAAACAGACAACTTTCATCAGTCCTTCATCTAGTCTTTCCAAATTGTTAAAATTTTTATCCCATTTTATAAGAATAACTTGCTGACATGGTACCCTAAAAATAAAGCCTAGTTTAGTAGCATTTCTTAAAAACACAGACCTTCTCTTACCTATTCGCAGAGCAGTTATCAATATTAGGATTATAAAATTGATACACTGTTATCTAACCTATAGACTGCATTAACAGCTTCATCAATTGCCCCAATTATGCCCTTTGTAGCAAAAGAATAATGATAGTAATAATAACAATGATAGGAATAAAGAGAGGAAAAAAACCTGATCAATGTCTAATTTGAGACTCAGCCCTGCATTAAGTCTCTTCATTCCAGGTTAGTCTGGATGTGTTTCTCTGTTTTTACACTTGATCTTAGCCAAAAGGCTGAGAAGCAATGTGTTTCTTTGTTTTTAAATGACCTTGATATACAGTATATTTGAAGAATGGAGGCAGTTTTAGAGAATATTTCTTAGTTTGTATTTGTTTATTAATGAATTTTAGCAGAAACAGCACAAAAATGTTGCTTATTTTTTAAATTTAAATTTTAACCTGTTTACCCTTTATTATTATTTTTTTGACAGAGATTCTTCTTTCATGTCTTTATCTAGTTATCCATTTCACAAACAGTTCTTAATACTGTCCTTTCCCTTCAAAGAAGTACATGGGATACAAAGTCAAGAAGTGTCTGTGCCCACAAAGACCTGATAACCCTCAGAGTAGGAGGCACACATAGTGAAAGTAGCTCCTTTCTCTTATAGTAGCTCTTTGTGATTTGCAGTGCCAGTTTTTTAAATGCCACATTCTCATTTATTACCTTAACCTTCCTTCACTAAAAGCTGTTAAGTCTGAAATTTTAATGAACTGTTTCAGGGCCCTAATGATTATTTAGAGTTAAAATTATTCATAAAACATTTAAATTCTGACACTAAAAGAAACCACATGCCATCAATTTCTTCATTTTTACACTAAGATTGGCCAGACCTTACACAGGTATCTGTAAGTTGAAGGTAATGGTGGGTTCTCCTGCATGAGCCATATTGTAGACCCATGACTAGTGTTTACCCCCAATTTTTGTATTCTTGTTGAATACAAATACACTTTCTTAGCCTTCTTTTATCAGCATTAGTTATTAGCTTTTCATAAAGACGTTTTATCCCTTGAAAGATCATGGTTGTGAAACAGCCTGTAAAAATGCCTGTGAGTGAGAAGGAAAGTAGGTAGCTAAGAGCTGTTAATAACAGAGTTTTATTCCTGTAGTCTTCCATTAAGCTATGTGTAGTGTTATTTTATTGCTGAGATAATATATATATTATCTCAGGAATAAATATATATATCTACTTTTTATATATACCTACTTACATATATAAAAATATATACTTTTATACATATAAAAATAAATATACATATGCATATAAGTATATATAGAAATGTGTGTATATATATATAAATACAAATAGGGCTTCAGGCTTGTGCAGAATTAATGTTAAATCTATGGAATGCAGGAGCATGATTTTATGTAACATCTTGCTTTCCATTTGGGTGTAGTGTTGGGTGTAGTGTAGCCCAGCACTCTGGGAGGTTGAGGTAGAAGGAATGAAAGTTCAGATCTAGCCTGGGCAACTTTAAGAAGACCTTGTTTCAAAAAACAAAATAATAACAAAGGGCTGGGTATATAGTCCAGTGTGAAGGCCCTCGTTTTAATCCCCAGCACTGTAAAAAAAAGTTTTTCCATCCACTTCCTTCCCTCCTCCCTTTCACTCCTCCCCTTTATTTAATGCCATACCAAATAATACATATTATGAAGGTATTTTCATATAATTTGCCAGTAAAGACCAGGGGCTTTGCTCTTCATATTATACTTCTAGTACCTCACATATTTTTTGACACCCATACTAGAAACTTAGGTGAATTAATGAAGTATACAAAAAACAAAATGGTCCCTTCTCTTTTTGCCTTTGCCTTTTACCAAAGTAAACATTGTTTCTCTTTTTTCTTTCTTCCTTTAGTTTTGTTCGCAAAATTCTCTTTTGTAGAGAGTTGAAGTAATTTAATTTTGTATTTGGAGCAGGGCTTGCTAAGCAGAATGCTAAGCACACTGGGGTTTCCTGTGCGTATGTAGCTTTGTCTTGACCTTCAGTTGGGAGTTCTTACACATTCTAGAGAGAGCGATAGGATGGCAGCTCCTCCACTGGAGTAAGAGAAAGTACATTCATGAATGGAATTGGTTTTCCTGTATGCATGGTCTCAATCATACATTCGATTCTTTAGACTTTCTAAAGTATAATTTTAGTTTAAAGTCCTATAAATGTTGTATAGATAGCAATAAAGTTACATTTTTCAATAGTTCATGTACTCAGCCTGTTTCTGGGACAGTTAATCTTTTTGTCAAAAAATTTGTTAAAGAGAAAGTAGTTAAAAACTTATGGCATTAAATATTTTATAAATCATAATATATGACAAACTAGAAAATTGTTCAAGTTTAATTTTGTTATCTTGCTACTCATATAGTGGAACCTCCGCTAAATTTAAGTACTTGAAAGGTGAGTAGAGTGTATCCCTCAACCCACCAATATATAACTGTTTTAAAATTCAACTGTTCTCTTTTATGGACTGTAGTCTGTTTGAATTTCATTTTGCTTCATTATAATTTCACTTTACATTAATTCATACTTGTAAGTTGTTAGTTCTGTAAAAACTTGTAGAAAACCATTAGAAGTGGAATACTTCAAAGAACTTCTTTATAAGAAAGGCAAAGAGATTTTCTAAATGACAAATATTAACTATATAGAAGGTATAGAATAAGTACCACATTAACTTGGAAATTAAAAACTTTCTGAATTTTGCTTAATGTACCGTACTCTTATATTTTGAGGGAGAAAAAGTAATACACATTGTTTTTTTCCTGTTTTTCCCAGCTATTGATCTGAAAAATGATTCTGGAAAAGTGTACCAAGGTCCTGCAGAAGGCTCTGCTGATACAACCATCATAATTTCAGATGAAGATTTCATGGAGGTAGTCCTGGGCAAGCTTGACCCTCAGAAGGTAATGGTCTCAAAATTTTCATTGATTCTTTTTTCTTTCTTGTTTGATAATTACAGTTTTTGAGCTGACTTCCAAATTCTGATTTATAAAATTCCTTACAACTCTGAAGAAGACTGGTGTCAATATTATGGCTGACAAATTATTTTTTTAATGGAGTTTCAGTTGACATTTTGTAAAACTGAATTTGGGGATGAAATTCCTCTTTACCATACAACATGAAAACAACATTAAAAACCCACACTTAGACTTTCTAATATGTTACATCATTAGTTTACCCATATGAAGTTAATGGATACTCTATAAAATTAGACAGTCATTCTTGATAAACAAGTTGAGGAACCCTTATCTGAAATACTTGAGACCGAAGTGTTTCAGATTTCAGAATATTTTGGATTTTGGAGTATTTGCATAGGCTTTACTGGTGGAGGATCATTCACAATTCAAAAGTCTGAAACCCATAACACTCTAAAATCTGAAAATTTTTGTTGTTGTTGTTTTTTGTTTTTTTATTTTTTTTTGGTGCTGGGGATGAAACTCGGGACCTTGCGCTTGCCAGGCAGGCATGGTGCCACTGAACTAAATCTCCAGCCCCAAAATCTGAAAATTTTTGAGCTGCTGTCAGAACTCAAATGTTTCAAATTTCAGATGATATCAGATTTTTGATTTAAGGATGCTCAGCCTGTGTAAGATTAAGAACTCACTGAAAACTAGAAATAGGATGTTGTAACATAATAGGCAATGCCTTATTTCATGTGTATTAGCCACTTTCTTGTTGCTAGGACAAGATGCCTGACACTGCAACTTCAGAGAGAAGAGGTTTATATTGGCTCACAGTTTCAGAAGACTGTCCATAATTAGTTGGCTCCAAGGCAGAAACAGCACAGTATGGCGGAAGGGCACAGTGGAGGAACGCTGCTTAATCCATGGCAGCCAAGAAGTAAAGAAGCCAGAGAGAGAGAGAAAGAGGGAGGGAAGAAGACAGACAGACAGACAGGCAAGAATGCACCCTTCCAGGTCATGGCTCCAGTGACCCACCTCCTTTAACCAGGCCTCATGTCCTGACAGCACGTTTACCTAAGAACTCAGTGAATAGTCCACTGAGGAGTATAATGCCCCATGAGTGAAGCCCTATGTCTGAATACATGAGACTTTGGGGGGATGTTTTAGCTCTGAACCAAACATTTAGAAGCATTTCAATGGAAAATCATGGTTAAGAGAAGAGTGCCTTCTCTGATTGTTATTAATGTTATTCTGAAACTTTTTGCCATTCCATAAGAAAAAACCCCCCACAAAATTAAAGTAGCTGGTGTAACAGTTTGAATGGAAGAGAAAATTTGTTATTTTTGATGCATGATTATGTAGTTAGAAATTCCAAGAGCATCAACTGATTCTTAGAATTAAGGTGTGCAAAAAATAGTTGATGGACAATTATTACTAATTTTCATATAGCAGCAACATAAACTAGAAGGTGCAATTGAAAATTTGCTCATAATCACAACGTACAGTACAAAATACCAGTGACTACCCTCACAAGCAAAGCACAGTGCTTATTTGAAGAAACTATACACATTTACAAGAGCAGAGTAATGTGAACAAATGAGAAAATATACTGTTTTCTTGTATATGAAAAGTAATTTAGAGTACTTTTTTTTTTTTGGTACTGGGGATTGAACTCCGGTCCTTGTGCTTGTGCAGCAGGTGGTGAAACCAGTGTGCTAAATCCCCAGCCTGAAAAGTAATTTAGAAAAAATTATAAAGTATAGAGGTTAAATATATAGTCTTTAGCATCTAGCAAATCTAAGTTTGCATCTTGGCTCTGTCACTTAATCTTAACACTTCAGTTTTCTCATTTATGATATAATTGTAATGATCCCAAAGAATTATGAGATTTAAAGCCGGTAATATAAATGAATAGCATAATACCTTGGCACCTTCCCAGGAATTTATTTAATACCTACTCTGATTCAGATTATAGTTCTCTTTTTTTGTACTGGGGATCGAACTTGGGTCCCTGAGCTTGCGCAGCAGGTAGCGAAACCACTGAGCTAAATCCCTGGCCTATAGTTCTCATTGAACAAGGTGATACCTGTGTAGAACTTAGCTCTAGAGCACTAATAGAAAAGACGATAATCAGGCATAAAGAAAACATAAGGTAGACTAATGGGTGAGAGCAGTTGATTGGCAAGCTTTTTCTGTAAAGGGTCACATGGCTTTATTGTCACTGTTCATTTCTGCCATTGTATCATTAATATATAAACAATCGGGTATGGCTGTGTTCCAGTAAAATTTTATTTGCAAAACCAAGTAACAGAGTAGATCTGGCCCTCAGGCTTTAGTTTGTCAATGCTTAGACTAGAGTGTGACAGGATAGGGGAACTATTTTAGAGATGGTTATCCAAAAGACCTCATTAATATTTGAACCAAATAAAGAAATGTGTCATGAGACTAAAGAAACTACAATACTAGTAAAAGGGCCTGAGGCAGGAATAACTTGGCTTATTTGATACTTCTGTGAGGAGGCCAGTAAGGCTAGTAAAATGAATAATGGAGAGAGTGGTTAAGGAGAGACAGGAGGAAGCATAGTTTCTTTGCAAATGGTGCTGGTAAAACTGAATAGCCACATGTGTAAAATTGAAACTTCATCCTAATCTCTACCCTTTACAATTTAAAATGGATCAAAGATTGTAAGACCTGAAACTACTAGAAAAAAATACAGGAAAACACTTCAAGACATAAGCAAAGATTTTCTGGGTAGGACTCCAAAAATCTAGAAAATAAAAGCAAAAATTGACAAATTGGATTATATCATACTGAAAAGCTTCTGCTCAGAAAAAGAAACAATCAACAGAATGAAAAGACAACTTGTTGGGGCCGGGGATTTAGCTCAGTGGTGTCACTGCCTGCCTCGCAAGCGCAAGGTCCCGAGTTCAATCCCCGGTATCAAAAAAGAAAAAGAAAAGAAAAAACATCCTGTAGAATGGGAGAATATATTTTCCAGCTCTTCATCTGACAAAGGACTAAAATCCAGAATATATAAAGAACTCATAATGCTTAACCAAAAAAACACCTAATTTTAGAAAAGGGGAAATAATCTATTCTTCTTGAAAGAAGGAATACAAATGGCCAACAAATATGTGAAAACATGTTAAATATGATTAGCCATTAAAGAAGAAAGTCAAAACTAAAATGAGATACAATCTTACCTAATTAGAATGGTTATTATAAAAAAAATGTTGGTGAGGTTGTGGAGAAAAAGGAACCCTTATACACTGTTGACAAGAATGTAAATTAGTATAGCCACTATGAAGAATGGTGTGCAGATTCCTCAAAAACTAAAACTAGAACTACCATATGATCCAGCTATCACACTCCAAGGTATATATGAAATAAGCATAACAAAGAGATATCAGCACGGCCATGTTTATTGCAGCTTTATTCACAATAGCTAACATAAAGAATTAGCCTAGGTTCCTGTTGCAGATTAATTCATAAAGAAAATGTGGTGTATATATACACAGTGGTGTATTATTCAGCCATAAAGAAGAATTAAATCATGTCCTTTGCAGCAAAATTGATAGAACTGGAGGATAACCACCAAATGTTGGTATATTTACTTCAAGTCATTAAGTATTCATAATTTAAATGGCATGTCCCTTTCAAACTTACTACCTGAGATTTCTGGTCTAAGTAGTGACTCCTTCCCTGTAAGAATTGCAGACTGTGGTTTCTATAACTGCATAGTGAAAGCAGCCTTTTTTTTTTTTTTGCTTAAATTCTTTTATTGGTGTATTTTAGGTGTACAATATGTTTACATTTATCATTGGGTGCTTGTACCTGTACATGATGTATCTTCGTTCTTATTTTTTCCCCATTAGCTGTGCGCCCTTCACCCCCTCCACCCTTCCCTATTTACATAGACTCTATTCTATGATTTTCTGGAATACACAGGAGTCTTTTTTTCTTATTTATCAAAAAATATAAGTGCTGTGTGTAATTATTAAGCTGTCATTGCTAAATAAAAAATGCGTAGTTGTCCGGAGTTATTAACTTAATTGTGTTTAGTCTGAATAGTTGTGTTTTCTAAAAAGAAACAAAATGTGACATGATAACACTTGGTACTCTGTTTCCCTCTCTCTTTTCCAGGCATTCTTCAGTGGCAGACTGAAGGCCAGAGGGAACATCATGCTGAGTCAGAAGCTTCAGATGATTCTTAAAGACTATTCCAAGCTCTGAAGGACATACTACACTGCTAGTGAAAAATAGAATACTCTACACAAATACGCTTGATGATTCTGCAAAAGTGATCCAAACTAAGATACAGGAGAAATTGCTTACATTTTCGGATTTCAAATAACTTCAGATTTTCATTTTCTACTATTTTTCGTAATTATTTTTGCAAGGAACTGTAAGCTAGTACATAATTATCCTCTGTTCTTAGATCTAAAATCATAATAAAAAGTTTTCATCCAAGTCCAATTTCTATAGAATTCATGATAACACTGATAAGTTAACAGGAAAATTAAATGAATAAAAGCCACTTTGGCACATTTTACACTTCCTTTTTTGTTATTTTTTGTTCTCTAATTTATTGATGTGCCTGTTTTAACATGAATCTCCTTACATGTACTCTTTTTTCACACTTTGTTATAATAGGGTTCTGCTTGAAGGTAATAGAGAATTCTTTGTGCTCCCATATGGTTTTCTTTCTTCTCCCCTCTTATTGAAATTCTGAACTTTCACATAATGTTTGTAAATGTACAAAGGATATTGCTTTCTTACTTAATCAGTAACTATAGGGATAACCACTAGCAAGTACTGTCATGTAAAATTTACCTCAGGTGAATGTGCCCAGGAGATTTTATTATGATCAGTGCATGCTATATGTATATATAGATATCACACTGAATTCCATTAATATGTACTATTGATGCATACTAATAAAAAAGAACAACCATAACACTTAAATTATCATAGGATTCAAATTTCTAAATTGTGTTAATGAAAATGTTTAGTTGATATTCAAGTTCAATGAGAGTTCTAATCATTTAATAATTAGACTACAAGAAAACTATGTTAAAGTCTCATTTAAATTCATTTCATTGAATTCATTTGAAAATCAGCTCAATAGACAGGAACACAAATGAAAACTTTAGAAGTGCTGGTAATCAAATGGGGCCTGTTTTGATTCTTCACTCACACTGTCAAAGTGAGTGTCATCATGATAGTTTATCCTAAGAAGACCATTAACTTGCAGTCTGGTTTCTCTTCAGAGCATATAAATCTTTTGCCTTTTACTTGCCACCATAAGGATATCTGATATAATAAATATTGATATAATACTGCTGAAATAGAATGTCCAGTGTTGAAATAGGTTAACTAATAACTCAAGTGAAGGACATACGCAGGCAACTAGGAGTAGTTCCCTAGCTTTATGAGGCACCTTACCTGCTCAAGCTTATATTTATATTTATATTCCCTTTCTCATTAGAAACAGCTAGCTCAATGATGGTCTCTGTGGGCTGAAAGCTCAAGTTTATTTGTTCCTCATAGTTTACCTTGATAACAGAGCAGGTTATGGCCCACTCTTGTTTTTTAGCTGTTAATTTAAGAGGTTAGACTAGGTTATTGCCAGAGGTTTTCTAGTTTCAAAATCTCTGTAGTCCATGAATATAAAGTTCCATCCTTACTCTGAAACCATGCATTTTATTTAGATAATAAGAATTACACTATTTACATATGCTCAGTGATTACCCTTCCTGCTTACAGTGAAAAATCCAATGTTGCACCAATACATCCAAGCAGTTCTGGGGATAGGAGGGTGATTAATGATTTTCCTAATCAATTTTGGTATAATTTTATGATTTAACTGAATTATATCTATCATCTTACTTTACTTCATCTCCTTCCTTCTTTTATCATTGCATTCAATCTACATGTAGAAACATTCTTTTTCATTGATACATTTCCCCCAACCATGCAAACATTCAAGGAAAGTATGTGTCCTAGCCAGTGCTCAAGTGTCACGATTAAGAGAGCTAAGCCCAGCAGGCTACTTGAGGGATATGCTGTATTCTTTGGTCTTTAGATTTACCTTGGCTATTTCAAACTGCTGAAAAGTTCCAGAGAAGCCACCACCTCTCATATCTACCCCTCATCACATCTCTTGCCTCTAGAAGCTCCAAACTCTTCATGTTGTTTTGGCAGTACTTCAGATTGAACCTGCAGGCACTCTACCACTGAGCTGCATCCCAAGTCCTTTTTACTTTTAATTTGGAGACAGGGTCTTGCTAAATTGCTTTGAACTTCCAATCCTCCTGCCTCAGCCTCCAAAAAGCTGGGATTTACAGGCTGATGCCACCACATCTGGTTAGAATCTCAAAACTCGTCTCACTTCACAGTTTAGCTCTGTTTCCTGAACCTGGATATTGTGTTTCCTTTCACAGTTGATAAAAGAGTTTAGTGGATGTGCTTAAAAAGACATTTCTCAGAGAAATTCTGCCTGTAGTTAACACTTTTTTCCTTCTAGGCAAAGTACAATGGGAAGGTAGGGAGGAATTAGTTGAAAGAATTGACAGTGGCTTGGAAAGGAGGCCAGAAAAGGAAAATGCTGTCCCTCATGTCCACACTGCCATACCCTGTGTCAAGGGTTTCCAAGTATCATCCCAGTTATTCTTCGTGACAGACCTATGGGATAGATAATATACCACCACATTGTAAAGGTGAGGACACATATTTTGGGAAGTTAAATGACTTTCCCAAGATGATCTTGCTATGAAGTGGCAGATCTAGGATCTCTACAGGTGGGCAATCTTTGTGCTTAAATGACTATGAAATGCTGTTTTGTCTATTGTGTTGGTGTCCCATGTACATTGCAGCCTTTTATTCCTGTGAGTTATGCGCAACTTTCATCATTTTTTCAAAACAGAAAACTTCCAAAGTCACAGAATTAGGTTGTAGTGGTGCAGGAGTCAAATGCCACTCACTCAGCTCCACAGTGCAGGTAACATGTTGGTTTGACAGGCTTTCTACTTAAAATACATATATATATTTTTTGGTACCAGGGATCAAACTCAGGACCTTGCGCTTACAAGGCAGGCAGCGGCACCAGGGAGCCCAAATCCCTGACCTTTTTTTTTTTTTGT
>NW_004624733.1:2036147-2058014 GCF_000247695.1 Heterocephalus glaber | reverse complement strand
TTCCATTTTTTCCACTTCTCATAATTTTTCCTTTCCCTTCCTACCTTTCCACTTCCCCTCCCACTTCCCCTACCACTTTGGACCTTTTCTTCCTATTTCAAATTATCAATTATTTGTTTTAATCATTTTAATCCTAATTTACACTTTCAGTTTTTCACACCAGAGAAACTATTCGGTATTTACACGTGTGTCCTATTTATTTCACTTAAGAGTATGGTCTCAATATGCATCCATTTAGCTATAAATGTCTCTAGCTTCTCGTTCTTCATGGCTGAGTAGTACTCCTTTTCATAGAAAAATCACATTTTTTTTTTGGTACTGGGGATCGAACTTGGGTCCTTGTGCTTGTGCAGCAGGTGGTGAAACCACTGAGCTAAATCCCTGGCCTGAAAAACCACATCTTTATCCATTTTCCAGTTGATGGGCACTTGGGCTGTTTCTAAGCTTTAGCTATTATGAACTCTGCAGCTATAAAAATGGGTGCACACGTATAGCTGTGGTATGATTCTTTTAATTCTTTTGGGAAGATACCCAGCAGAGGAATAGCTGGGTCAAATAGGACCTCTACTCCTAGTTCTTTGAGGTATCTCTCTACTGATTTCCACAGTGGTTGCACCAGTCTGCACTCCCATCAACAATGGAGAAGGGTTCCTTTCTCCCCACACCCCTGCCAACAATTGTTATTGGTTGATTTCTTGATAGCAGCCATTCTTTCTGGGGTGAGATAGTATCTCAGTGTTGTTTTCATCAGCATCTCTCGAATGACCAGTGATGTTGAACCTTTTTTCATATGTTTCTTTGCTGCTTTTACTTCTTTGTATGAGAAATGTCTGTTCATTTCAGGTGCCCATTTTTGAATTGGGTCTTTAAATTTGGGGGATCTTATTTTTTTCAGTTCTTTATAGATTCTAGATCATGGTCCTTTGTCTTTGGTACAGCTGCTAAAATTTTTTCCCCCACATTGTAGGTTGTCTCTTAGTTCTCTTGGTGGCTGCTCGTACAATGTGGAAGCCTTTTAATAAGATGAGATCCCAGTTGTAGATTCTTTGTGCTAGTTCCCTTGCTACTGAGGTTTTGTTCATAAAGTCTTTTCCTATGTCAGTGTCTTTGAGAGTTCTGTCTAACTTATGTTCCATCAAGTTTAGTGTTTCTGTTTTAATATTTAGATCTTCAATCTAGTGAAAATGGCCATACTTCCAAAACTGCTATATAGATTTAATGCAATGTCTATCCTATTGAAATTCCAACAATATATTTCATAGAATTAGAGAAAACAGTTCAAAACTTCATTTGGAACCAGAAGAGACCTAGAATAGCAAAAGCAATTCTAGGCAACAGAGACATGACAGGGGCTATCACATTCCCAACTTGAAACTATACTACAAAACTACTGTGATTAAAAACAGCATGGTACTGGCAAAGAAACAAACCCAAGGATCAGTGGAATAGATTAGATGATGCAGAAACAACTCCAGACATACTCAGCCACCTTATCTTTGACAAAGGAGCCAACCACCCTCACTGGAGGAAAAATAGCCTATTTAATAAGTGGTGTTGGAAAAACTGGATTTCAACCTGCCAAAGATGAAAACTAGACCCATATCTATCACCATGCACTAAACTGAGATAGAAGTGGATTAAAGATCTAAAATGTTCAACATCACTGGTCATTCAAGAGATGCAGATGAAAACAATGCTGAGGTTACACCTCACCCCAGAAAGAATGGCTGCTATCAAGAAATCAACCAATAACAAATGCTGGTGGGGGTGTGGGGAAAGAGGAACCCTGCTCCATTGTTGGTGGGAGTGCAGACCGGTGCAACCACTGTGGAAATTAATATGGAGATACCTCAAAGAGCTAGAATTAGAGGTCTCATTTGACCCAGCTATTCCTCTGCTGGGTATCTTCCCAAAAGAATTAAAAGAATCATGCCACAGCAATATATGTGCACCCATGTTTATAGCAGCAGAGTTCATAATAGCTAAAGCTTAGAAACAGCCCAAGTGCCCATCAACTGGGAACTCGATAAAGAAGATGTGGTTTTTTAAATAAAATGGAGTACTACTCAGCCATAAACAAGAAACTAGAGACATTTATAGCTAAATGGATGCATATTGAGGCCATACTCTTAAGTGAAATAAATAGGACACACATGTGTAAATACTGAATTGTTTCTCTGGTGTGAGAAACTGAAAGTGTAAATAAGGATTAAAATGATTAAAACAAATAATTGATAATTTGAAATAGGAAAAAGGTGCAAAGGGGTAAGGGAAGTGGGAGGGGTAGGGGAAAGGAAAGAAGGGAAAGAAAAAATTATGAGAAAAGGAAAAAAATAGAAATAAAGTCTTTGTAAATAGGGAAGGGTGGAGGGGGTGAAGGAGGGCAGGGAATGGGGAAAAAAATAAGAACCAAGATGCATCATGTAAAGGTACAAGTTCCCAGTGATAAATGTTAAATGTATTGTATACCTAAAATATACCAATAAAAGAATTTAAGGGAAAAAAGATATATTACATAGTTATATATGTCCATTTCTTATTTCTTAAAGTATTCTAAAGAAGCTAATTCTAACATTATGCATCAGAATTAGGGAAGGAAGAAATGATATAGGAGTTGGCAAGATGTACTGCTGCAAAAATTTCAAGGGCTGGGGATTTAGTTCTGCGATTCCACTACCTGCATCGCAGTTGCAAGGTCCCGAGTTCAATCCCCGCTATAAAAAAAAAAAAAATTTCAAGAGTTTTCCATAATAGTGTAGGAAAAATACTTTTTCCTTTATTTTCCTAACTTCTTGACTGGGATCCCCTTGAGAAAAATTTTAACGAGAGAAGTTTATTAAAATATGTTTTTCATATCACATGGAGAAAATTGAGGGAAAGAGAAACTCTAAGAAGTAGCTTAGAATTGTAGGTCATATAGCATCTTCAACAAAAAACAAATTATAAGGGAATTAGCTAGACACAGGAAAAGGACCCTGAGTTTCTAGAGCCAGCAAATGTTGAGAAGATAAATATATAGGAAGCTAATGGAAGGTAAAGGGTAGTTAGTAAAGTTTGCTATGTAGATTTCTCTGGTATATCTCCAGGATGTGAAGTTATCTTGATGATTAAACTTTTGTTCTTGGTAGAGAGGGCATTAGATGGACAACTTCATAAATTTTTGTCATGGTTTAAGGCAATTGGAGGAAGTCATAGAGCTTTTGTTGTATCTGCTTCTTAGTTGCATTCAGCTCAAAATAATCTTCATGCCAAAGTGGCATGTTTTGGGGTGTTGTATTCTACTTTCACCATGTTTGACACAGATCATTTTCAGAAAAGACTGAGAAGTATTTGTTTAGAATTAAAACAAAAATTAAAGACCATAGTTCATTAAAAATTCATTTCAAATTTTGAATTATTTCTTGGGTGTTACTTGAATGTAGTATTTCACTTATTATTTAAAAATAGTATTTGTTAGTGGCCTTAAAAGAGAGGGTATGTATAGTGATAATATCAGTATTTTTTTACATTAAATACAAATAATCTCAAGTTTTATGAGACATGGTAGTGTACTAGGAGGAGATAATATAGAAACTTCTGGAAATGAAGACCAAAGACAGCTATGGGAATTTGTCTTTCCTTCTGGACTTCCATGCCTCCTGGGAATCTCTACTGTCTTCTGGCCTGCCATCACTGATTATAGATTGAAATATTGCCCAAAGCTTAAATTTAATCATAAATACCATTTCCTCCATGAAGTCTATTTTAGTTTTTCTTCAATTGCCTGTTATTTCTCTGTCTTTGGACTGATGGCACTGGGAAGTTGTGTGTATTAATGGCATTTATATTCTGAATTGATTAAGGTATTTGTGTTCTTGTCAAGATTCTTCTGTAACCCACATGTACCTTAACTCCTTATTTGCCTTATTGTGCTTAACTATAATTCTGCTCATATCTAATATTTATAGTATTTAATCAAACTGTGGTGGGGAAAATGCTCCAAATTAATTTGCTTCCTTTAATTATTCTTATACAGACCGCAGTTGCTGAAAAACAGAAGGAGCACCTGAGAACAATCCCGAGTGTTCTCTTAGCACTGATGGTCTCATCAGGACATCATTTTGTACTAAAGGGTAAAGTGTGGTCCTTATTTCATCATTGTGTCTGTAGAGGCAGCACTAACTTAACTAATAAAATATTTCACAATATTTTTTATTGCATGGACTGCTTTTACAGAGTGTTATTTTAGGGTGAGTAAATTTTGGCACCTGTCTGAATAAAACAAACAAACGAAAACTAAGGATGCTATGAAATAAGACCATTTACAAGGTTCATTACCTTTTGACTTTGAACAATTGCCTAATTATCTTAAGTTCAGAGTTAATTCAGGGAATTCCATGTAATAATGCCTCACATTTGTCTAGTGTTTGCAGGTTTATGAGGTACTTTCAGCTGGAACATTATTTAATCAATCAATAAGTCAACAAATTAATCCTTTAATAGAAAGTTCTTTGAATTCTTTGTACAGCATACATTGACAAATATGATATGGGGATTCCTAAAATAAATAAGGAAAGAGGCTTGCTCTACAAAGAAATTCTATCTGGTGAGAGGAGACAAAACTATAATAAGTAAATGAATTAAACTGTTGTGATCATTGAGGGCTGGGGATTTAGCTCAGTGGTTCCACCGCCTGCCTCGCAAGTGCAAGGTCCCGAGTTCAATCCCCGGTACAAAAAAAAGAAAAAAAAGAAAGAAAAAAAAATGTTGTGATTGTAAGCTGTACACACTCCAGTGGAAACACAAACTAGAGCGGGGACCACTCTCACTAGGGGAGAGCCAAGTGGACAAGGAAGTATTCGTAGAGGACAGGCCACTGAGTGAAGTTTTATTTGATTCTTACTAGCACTACTGTTGTGCATGCTGATGGGAGAGGAATCCACTCCAGAGGGCTGAAGCCTCTTCTTTCAAGTGACTCTACTCCCAAGGTTTTAAGCACCCACTACCCTATTGCACAGCACCTCCTCTCCACCCCACACAGCTCCTGTTCTCATTGAGAAATAGAAGTAAAGGCCAGATGGCCTGAAATAGGGAATTATGTTTACTCAGAATGAGCCTGGTTCCCAAAGTAACACAGAAAACAACTTGATTGAAAATATTATTCATCCATAAAAGCAGAGAGAAAGTGAAGCGTAAAGGCAGGGTTTGGAGTTGGAAACAACGGCTATGATTTACAGGCCTGTGGGCTTTCTCAGTTGGGTAGGATATTAAGGAAAGTTACTCAAACAATATTCAAATTACTTTGGCACCATTTTACCTAAGCGATATGGAAACTTACACTGTAGGAGTTGGCTTTTATTAACAGGTACCTTCAAGGAAGTGAAGTTTAAAAGGATGATCTGCTTCTGCTACTGCCACCCACAGACTCACATATCTTTCTTATTCTATTCACCAAGTCACTAGTTGTTTGCATGGGAAGCAGGCTTCCTTTTAGTTATTGTTTTTTGTGTATGTGGCCACACTTCACTAGGTTGTTGGCGTATTGATTTGTAAAGTGCCTTAAGAAGACACCTGTGGGCACTGAAGAGAAGAATGGCAAAAGCAACCTCATATTCCTATTTTCTTTGTTCTCTGAAAGAAAGCTTTATATTAAAAGTTGGAATGCAGCATTCTTCAAAGATTTCTAATATGAGCTGTAACTGTCCAGAACCTGTGATGGGAGGAAATTGGTCTTTTCTTTTCTTCTGTATTTCATGTAATCACATGAGAATTATGAAGTGGAATGGTACATGTGATAAATTATTAAATTCTAATACAATCAGTTAGGGACACAGATATCTTATTTCACCTGAAAACAAGTTTAATTATTCCAATGGACTAGGCAGCTACTTATTTTTCAGATCTGTTATAGGTAAAATAAAGCATTCAAATGACCTCATTTGACCCTCAGGAGAACTCTGAGGGGGGGAAAAGATATTAGCTGTGAGATTTTAAAAAAAACTCATCAAGAAACTGAGGCCCAGATAGGAAAAGGTTAGACTGTAGTTGATAATGATGAACACTTTTGTTATCCTCTGAACCAATGCTGCCCAGTTCTCCATATTGTATTTCTTTATAGAGAAATTCTCTCAGGGACACAGACTACCCCTAACCCTCACCTGCTACTTCTTTCTTTTTTTTTTTTGGTACTGGGGATTAAACTCAGGACTTTGCGATTACTAGGCAGGCATGGTGCCACTGAACTAAATCCCCAGTCCAACCTTCTATTTCTTAAATGTGTGTGATTAGTTGCAAGAGGGCCAGAATGAGAGAATGGATGATTCACTACAAGCCCATCTCACTTATAAGAAAAACAACAGATATCATCTACAGTGGACCCTTGAGTTACGATGAGCCTGACATATGAACAACTTGGTTAAGACCAGAATTTAGTTTTGACTTATGACCAAAGTCTTGAGTTATGACCCAAATGTGGCTGCTTGTGCTTCCAAATGGTCTCAGATACAGATTTAACCCTTAAAGAGCTCTGGAAGGAACATTACACCCTTTCCTGTGTGGGGCTAATTGAGAAATCCTGGGCGAATGTCTTTTAAGAACACTGAGATCTGTCTGTGTAGAGGAGAGAGCCTTTGAAGGCTGTGTAGAAGAACCTGAGCCTTCACTGACCAAATTGAGTTACAACCAGCCCTTGCAAACAAATTGAATTCATAAGTCAAGGGTCCACTGTACCCTTGTAGTACAATAGTTTTAATATTTGAAGAGCAGCACATAATTAAACAGTAGCATCAAGAGTCATATTTCCTTTATTTGGAGCAGCTGCATTAGGAATGTGTTAGTTTGGATGAACACAGCCCACTAGGGATCCTTATTATAACAGTGTATGCAGGTTGAATTGTAAAGAAAAAAGGAGGTGATATTTCTGATGTAAGCACCTTTTCTCAGACTGTGTGAGCCTGGAGTTTTAAAAGGGTCATATAAATGGTAATAACCCATATTTTTAGCCTTTGATCCCTCTGGACATTAAAAACTTCCATGTCCTCCCTACTTGCCCTCAATGGAATGCCCAGGGTTTGTCTTACATGTGCTTTCTAGTTCTATCAACACCAGTGGATTTATGATGTAGATTCTTCTCTTCTGGTTCTGCTCCCTTGTTGGTAGGCTGCCTGACTCAGAGGGGTGTAGCCTTTGTTCTCAGTCGATGGCTCCCCTGGTACCATGTCTGCCTCTGATTCCTTTCTTGGAGTTCTTGATGTGAGTCAAGATGGAGTGGGATAATGCTTTCTTCCCCATTTGGAGATATTTATGGATCTCAAAGGAGGGGAAGGTTTTTAGTATATTTCCTTTTCATTGTTAGATGTACAGACTTCTCTCTTTTTAGTACTAGGATTTTAGAGTCCATGGGAGTAGATATGTCATGGATAAAGCTGGATAAAAAGATAAATTCTGTATGAAGATTCCCTGTTCCTCATGGAAATAGACTTTAGACCTACTTGTCATCTTAGTGTTGTAGACAGCTGAGTTAATTAGATATATTATGGGCTTTTAGACAGGGAGTCAATACAGAAGACATTGAGACCCATTTACTGAAGGCCAAGATTAAGAAAATGAGGAAATGCTACACTCACTTCCCCTAGGGATGAACAGTGGTAATTGATATTCTAAATAGGCATCACCTGGGTGGGTACCAAAACCTCCTAAACCCATTCCTTTTGGGAAATCCTTGTTTATTCCATGTACGCTAGGAGACTTTCTTCCCCATTTTATCCCCATTTAATCAATATTACCTAAGCAACTGTACTTGTTGTAATCTTACTGGCTAACTCTAGTTTTGTCCCATTTCATACCCACCTTGTGATTCCCATTGGATTAATATTACCTAAGTGACTGACTATACTTTAAACCTTACTAGTTGGCTATAGTTTTGTCCCACCTTGAAACTGCCTCATTTTGTGACTTTTTTCAAAATACCCTTGAGAAGCAAAGTTGGCAGGGAATCCAATTTCTGGATGTTCCCTCCTGTCCCTCTCAGGCAGGAGCTGTCTTTCCCTCAATAAATATTCCCTACTTTTAACCTCTATCATTCTTAGAATTCAATCTTCGATTTTAGAGAACATGAACTTGGCATTTCAGATATCTAGTAGGTTGGGAGTTATAATATTTTCCTTACATTATTTGGATTATTTGGAGGTCTTACATCATACACCCTATATCATTAGTCTGCTAGAAGGACCCAGAATCCTGGCCACAAACAGAACCTAGACTCAAGCTTGGAAAACCAAAAATGTCAATACTTGGTGCTCAATCTTGGAGCGAGTATTTTCCCCTTCTATTTTCTTTTCTTTTTTTCTTGTAGTTTGACTTCTATTTCCTTGGTTAATTGAATTTCTTTTATCCTTAGCTCATGAAGTGAAAACTGCTTTGAAAGGCAAAACTGCTTAGGTTAGATCTATCTCACTGACAGAAAGGAAGGAAATGAAGGAAAATGCACTGAAGCAGTTATATATTTCTAATTAGAAGAGGGATATATTTTTTACCCCTCTGGTAGTAAGTTACATCAAATCAACTGAAAGGGACTTCTCATTTCCTTGGGGTGAGAAATAAGGAATCTGGAACTTGGTTATGCTGTACATATGCAGCAAAACAAATCTAACCTGAGATATAAGAGCAGTGCTTAAAATTAACCAAGGGAGGCAGAGTTGGGTGGATTTGTATTTGTGGGTGGCAAGTATCTAGGAGTACTGCTTATGTTTTCAGAGTGAGGTGAATACTTCCCCCTGAATTGGGACTCTTAGGAAGATTTGTTGGGGGGATATCTTTACCCTTTATATTCCCAGCTTTTCCTCAAACTACCCCAAGCCCACACAAACCACAATGAGAATCAAATGCTACCAGACAGTTTGCAATGTATCTGTAAGAAGGTGTTTCTTAACCAGGTAACATTTAAAAAGTAGAACAATTAGGGGGGAAATTTATTGATGAGGTATCAGGAGCTGTACTTTTTTGCTCTTAGCTATACCATACTGTCTTTCAGGGCATCTCCCTTCTCTATCATCCTTGCTTGGTTCCTTTGTAAGCAAGACTGATTTACATGATTCTGCCTTCTCCAAAATTCTGAGCCCATGATTGTGGGATCAGTCCTCCCACCTGATAAGTTTCCTCAGATCCCGAAAGAAAGTTTTTACGTGTGTGTGTGTGTGTGTGTGTGTCTGTGTGTGTGTGTGTGTGATGTTTTCCCTTACGCAACTCCCATGTACTGGGTACTGTGCAAGTTACCCTTGTAAGTATCATTTAATTCTTGATGATAATGATGAAGAAAAACACTCATGGAGCACTTATGGAGCAGAATACTATTCTAATCAGTTCACACAGATTCACTCATTTAAATATTCATCACAAATTCTATGGTGTTGGTACAATTGTGGTCTTCATTTTGCAGATGACTATCTTGAGCCTTGAAGAAACAAAACCAAACAGTACCCAATGTCCTAAAAATGACCTCACTAGTCATATGCAGTTGTCTTCTCTTTATAGATGAAGAAATTGAAGTTCCAAGTGACCATGGAAAACTGCCTGTGGTCACAAAGCAAGTAAGTGGAACACCTGGAAATCAAACTCAGATCTAACTCACTCCAAGGCCCACATTCTTTCTACTCTGCTGCTTTGCCTTCCCAGAGGCATTTTTTTGCTTTGTCCTAAATTGCAGAGCATGGCACTTTTAATGAAAGAAAAGTTTTCCAAATGAAAAGCAGACTAATGAGATATTTGGGATGCTTTGCAGTAAATAAATCTATTTCAGAATTCTCATCTTCTCCCACTCAACTTGCTAAAGCTGTGAGAGTAACAATTACTTCAGCCTGGTTGAAGCAGTGTAGGAGTGAACCTTCTTAATTTTACTGCTCAGGGTAGACATTGGAGACCAACAAAATTTCCTTTTAGCTTGCTGAGGCACATGCCAGAAATTGAATATATAGGATGTTAGCTTTCCTCACCAGCCTCCTCTTGCCCCTCCTATTTTAGCTGTGCTTTGGAATATCATTATTTTAGGAAAGAAATAGAGATTAAAATTGGGTCAAAAGTAAAAATACAAGACATTTGGATGCCAACCTGTTTTCCAAATAGATTAGACCAAGAGCATCAATTCAGCACTATTGGATGGGACTTAAGGGGAGCATTTAAAAAAAAAAAATCTCAGATACTCTCTTGGAATTTTCAAATATCCCTTACAAAACTAAGAGGCCATGATAGAAATGTGATTATTTCTAGATGATATATGACCAAGTTTAATACCAGATGCTCACATTTTTTTTCAAGAAGAATGTGGGTATCTACTCATGCTTGATATTGGGAATATGAGGGATATAAAAAAAAGCCAGTCTCAGTCCTTTTTTCTAAGTTCTAGTAAGCTATGAAGGGAAATGAGATGTAAGATGTAATAATCTATATGATGAGGGAAATATACCACTACTTAATTACTTACTTTCTGCATGTTCATAGCTATTGTGGCAAACACTTTACACAAGGACATGGCAAAGTAGAGGGGATTTTCCTCATTTCTGGGAGGGGGAAACCAAGTTGTCCTAGGCCAATAATTATTTATTAGTGTGGCTGAGATTCAAAACTAGTGGTTCTAAAGATGCATTTGTGCTTCCCCCCTCTACATTTTACCATTAAGTAAGAAGGACACTGTTGGACAATGGCTTAACATATTAGGAATTCTTTCATGGGATTAAAGATTTATGTAGTTAGCTCACCAAATTGCATAACATTTTGAGATGACCATATTTGGTCTGGGGGTATTTTGAAGAATCTTGAGGAAATCAAGTAATCTTTAGCTTTTAAAAGGAATGTGGAAAAACAAAACTATTTTCTATGCCTCTTCAATCCCTCACCCAAGTCCCATGCCCTAAGGAATAGAAGAGGCCTGGATGTCATGTATCTACATTACTTGGTGATGAATACTGGCTTTGAATTTTGATGTGGCTACTTCAAGATGGCTGTATCAGCTCAGCAGGGGTCAATAGTGTGATATAATTATTAAAAAATCAGTCTTAGGTAAAGCATCTCTAATGGAGAAAGTTAGAACTGTACTCTAATTTGCCGTGGTCAGGCCTTGTGGCCAGTTCTACAGAAGGTAAATTAAGACAAGTGTAACTAGAACACATTTAAAAGAAAGTTAGATGGCAAAAGAAAGTTAAATCTGGATATTTGCAGGATAGGACTGTATATCTGATGAAAAGACTTAAAGATAATAGATAATAAAAATGAAGATAATAGTCTTCAAATATCTGTCTTATGGAAGAGAAAGTAGATTTGCTCTATGCGGGAACAAGGGAACACAAGTACAAACAATAGGATAGGAGGAAGTAGATTTGTCCTTACAAGGAAGAATTTTCTGTTATACCTACTGAAAGATGCAGAGTTTTCTTTAGAACATGATGAATTCCAAGCCCTTGAAGATGTTTGCAAATGTTTGATAGCCCAGGTAACTAGTTGGTGGAAACATTATGAAGGAAATTCAAGGGAATCACGGGGATTGGATTTCACATGTATTATAGTCCTTCCAACTCTGAGTCTCTCAGCAGCTGCTGAACTGCCTTTATCTTTGCTTCTACCTTGATCATGATCACCAGGTTAGGCTACACTTGAGGGGTAATTATGGAAGAGGATTGGAAAAATCTCCAATTCATCCATTCTGATTTTTGTCTGCCATTTTAATTTTGCCTTTTCTTGTACTGCTCTGAACAGTTGTTTGACCATTTTAGACCATATTAAGAAGCTATTTAGGATTTGAACAGGGGAATAATAGTTTGTAAAAATTAACTCTGACAAGGGTGGATTGCAAGAAGGGAGTGACGTAGTCATTTGCACACAATTTGGGGAAGGATGGAAGTTTGCCTCTAATATATTAGGTCCACAGAATATCTGTAGGAATAAAATAAGCAGTATATTTTAGTGCATTAATCTTTCTCCCATATATGCTTTCTTTTTCATCACCAAGCAAATATTTGGCAGCCAAGTTATCTTAGAAGTACTAAAAGCAAAACTATTTGGAATAAGTGTTTCAGAACCATTTGTTACTATGCACAGACCAAGTAGGATTGTGCTAAGGCATTTACCATACCATGTGGATCTGTGTGCTATTATATATACATTTATCTCAGCTAAAAGTCTGTAGCTGCCACCACCACTACTGTTCAAATAACTGCATGGTCACCAAGACAATTGAAATAGTAAAGTAGGAGTCAAGAGATTTTTGGTTGTTTCTTGAAGTCTCAGAAATATTGTTTCCTTTTTATTCCCTATGTCAGAATAGAAAAGCTCCCAGATATCTAATATTTACCAGGTCAGACATTTCAAAAGGAAGTGAAATTATTTTCCTGTTGCTTTTCAGTTTAAGACAAGTGTTTTAGGGACTTCTAAACCTTCCTTCCTGAATCGATCATAAAACAAATGGCAAAAAAGTAAATGCCACATATACCAACTACATTGTCCTCACGTAAAAGTCCTAATACAGCATAATGGAAAAGTTTCTAAATTATGATCTAAAAGATTTTGTCAATGCATAATCTGGTTGATTTTATTTTGTGGTTAATGAATTTTGAGTGTAAGTCATGTGCGTGACTTCTGGGCCTAAACATTTAATACCAGTGTGAGACTCCCCCAAATTCCCTTTCCTTTTGCAAAGATGCCTGACAATTCCAGTTGGTTGTTGTCAGCCTGGGTCCAGAAACGAAGACAACAAGGAGCAGAACTCCCAACCAACCCACAGTGGGCAGGAAACCTTTGTTTTAAGCCACTGACATATATGCTTTATTATTGGTATATGTTTGTGATACATATTGAGTACTTTCATCTTGGGAAATTGGTACATATACATATCATATCTTGAAAATTTTTAGTCCTGTCCCCATCACCCTCCTCACTTCCCCCTTCCCAGTCTCCACAAAGCCTACTTCTATTTCCATTTCTCTTGTATTTTGCTCTTTAAATTACTTGTATTTGTGTTTCTCATGTAAAGGAAACAATGTGATATTTATTTAACCTTATGTGTCTGATTTATTGCAGTTAGAATTATGGTCTGAAGATCTACCCATTTTCCTACAAATGACTCATATTTATCTTTCTCTATAGCTGAATAGTACTTCAAGTAGTACTTCAATGTTAATTTTAGCTTAAAGTGTTGAGATTTGCAATTCCTGAAGTTAACTTTTGTACTTTGTGCTAGCAAGCATAGCTTATGAAGTCTTCAGTGTTAACTTGTTTGCTATCCTGTGTCCTACATGTAGGCTTGCATGGGAGCTAAGAAAAATTTGTTCTGGAAGAGAAACAAGATGATTTTTACCTGGATCCCTTAAAAACCTACCTCTACATTTAAAAAAAATTCCTAGGTTTTAATCAAAGTTGTTTTAAGTTAAACTTTTAATTTTTTAATTAATTTTAATTTTTAAATCATTATAAATTCACATGCAGTTGTGGGAAATAATATTGAGATATATTATGTAATATTTACCCATTTGTACAATAGAATATATATATATTCTTATATATATTCTTTTTTTTTGGTACCGGGGATCAAACTTGGGACCTTGTGCTTGTGAGGCAGGCAGTGGCACCACTGAGCTAAATACCCAGCCCTCTTATATATATTCATATATATAATCTGACTATTAGATATAGTCTTATAGATATCTCTCTATGTTATCTCTCTCTGTATATCTATATATATACTTATATATATACATCTACATATATAATTATATATATATATACATCTATAAGACTATTAAAAGCAAGAAATTAACACTGATACAGTCAAGGTTCAGAACAGATCTATCACCAAAAACGTCCATGGTGTTACGGTTTATGTCTATGCCTACTTTCTACCTTTGGAATTCCTTAACCGTTACAACTACTAATAAATAATGATTTCTATAATTTTATTATTTCAAGAATGTTTTATAAGTGGAATAATGGGAGACTTTGTTGCTACATACTATAGAGACTTTTTTTAGTTAGGATCTACTCTTTGTATGCACTCTAGGTGTGATTAATTATAGGCTCTGCCTCTGTCCTAAGAGCCTACAATGTCCATTAATTTGGGAGGGCAATCTGCAGTGGAATTGGCCCAGAATACAGTTTTCTGAAAATAGACACATTATTATAAATGACACAAAACCAATCCAGATATTACTATACAGAGAAAACCAATAAATAGCTACTACTATGCCATCCTGACAATAGCAACTAAATTAGCAACAACAGTAGCTTCAAAGACAAACAGGATATTGATATACCATAAGAACTAATAATGTACCACTCATAACCATAGAAAAGAGACCTATAATTATAGTCTAAAGACTAAGACAAATCAAATATTGACACAGAGGAAGCATCTACTAAAAGCAATAACTGCACCTCTACTAGTAATAAAAAATATTCAACAGTAAAATTATCTAAATATTAATACAGCTTAATGGTTGTACTAGTGAAGACAGAGGGGATGGGGAATAAGAGGTGAAAAAGTAAAATTTGAAAAATGAAGCACTGGAAAGATGAGAAGAAAGAAGAGTGAGATAAAGTGTCTTCCTAATGAGTAAAAAGAAACTAATACAATTAGATAAAATAACAGAAAAGAAGAAATGGGAAAAAGAAAAAACAGAGAACACAAAAGGAGAAAATAAAAAAGGAAAAATTAAAAAGAAAAAAGAAAAGGTAAAACACCTGAGCTGCCAAACCAATGGAAAAAAAGAAAAACATGAGTCCCCAAATTCCTCTATATTTTTGGATAAGTGGTTTCTTTTCAGAATCTTCAGTTTTGAATTCTAGTAAGTCATGATTTTCTCCACCTAGCTTTACAGCCTGTGGCCTTGTGAAGTCCACCAATTCTGCCTCTCCAAGGCCTTTCCATGACACAACATAGTTAAAATCCCAGAAATTCAACACAAGAACAGAATCCTAAAAGCTATCAGAGAAAAGCAACAAATCACTTATAAAGGAAACTCCATTAGAATTATAGCAGACTCCTCAACACAAATCTTAAAGGTCAAGAGAGTTTGAAGTGAAGTCTTTCAAGCCCTAAAAGGAAACAACTTCCACCCCAGACTGAGATATCCTACAAACCTATCTTTCAAAATTGATGGAGAAATAATACATTTTCATGATAAAGAGCACATAAAGAAATTCTTGACCACCCCATCCTGAACTCCAAAAAACTATCAAGCATATCCTAGAAAGAGAAAATGAAAGTAAAGATGCCAAAATATCCAATAGAATGAATACTCTAGGTAGAGTGAGCAGTGAAGTAGAAAGGAAAGAAAGGGAATCAGCAACAGGAACGCAATGCAATGATAGGCAATACCTTTCAGTAATAACCCTCAAAATGAATGGTCTCAATTCCCCAATCAAAAGACACAGATTGCCAGAAGGGATTAAGAAACAAAATCCAATGGTATGCTATATACAAGAAACACATTTAACTCAAAAAGAAACTCATAGGCTAAAAATCAAAGGATGGAAAAAAGCATTCCATGCAATAGGAACTTGGGGAAAAAAGCAGGAATAGCTGTCGTATTTTCAGAGAAACTGAACCTTAAGTGAATGCTGATCCGAAGAGGCAAAGCAGGTCCCTTACTATATATTGGTTAAGTGGAAAATTCAACAGGAAGAGATAACAATTATATATGCACCAAATAATAGAACACCCCAATTCATAAAACAAATACTACCTAACATAAAAGATTAGATAACCATCAACACAATTATAGTGGGGGAAGTCAACACCCCACTGTCACAACCAGACCCCCCGCAAAATAATCAACAAGCGACTATCAAAGTTGAACCAAACTTTCAAACTAATGGATTTAATAGATATCTACAGTGTTTCACCCCAAAACAACAGGGTACACATCCTTCTCAGCAGCACATGGAATTTTGTTCAAAATAGACCACATACTAGTCAACAAATCATGCTTAAGTAAGTGCAAACAAATCAAAATTATACACTATATATTATTAGATTATGTTACTAAAACTAGAATCAATGGCAAAAGCAACTACAGAAATTATGGAAATTAAAAAATACTTTGTCCAGCAATCAGTGGTTTACAGAAGATATCAAGGTAAAAACAAGACAGTTCTTAGAATCAAAAGATGATGCCAGTATGACATACCAGGACTTATGGTGCACAATGAAAGCAGTTCTAAGAGAGAAATTTATAGGTGTGCATGCCCACATCACAGAAATAGAGCAAGCCCAAATAAATAACCTAATGATGCAATGACCTAATGATGCAAGCTCCAAGAAAAGCAAGAATAGGAAGGAAGTTGTAAAGATCAGAGCAGAGGGCTGGGGATTTAGCTCAGTGTTTCCGCCACCTGCCTCACAATATAAGATCCTGAGTTTGATCCCCGATACCAAAACCAAAATAAAAACAAAAAACAAAAACAAAAACAAAAAAAGATCAGAGCAGAAATCAATAAAATTAAGACTATAAAACAAGTCAAAGAATTACTGATTTGAAGAGCTGGTTCTTCAAAATAATAAACAAAATTGACAAACTCTTTGTCAATACCAAAAAAAGAGGAAAGACTCAAATCAATGCAGTTAGATATGAAAAAATTAAATCATAATAGATATTGTCAAAGTCCAGAAGATTGTTAGAACTACTTTGAAAATTGAACATCAAAAAATTGGAGAATTGAGAAAAAATGGATAGATTTCTTGATATGTATGAATTACCAAAACTCTATCAAGATAATTTAAAAACCCTGAATGATACAATAAAAGGCAACCAAATTCAAGCAATAATAATAATAAAAAGCTACCAACTAAGAAAAGTTCAGGTTCTGATGGATTCACTGACAAATTCTATAAGAAGCGTAGGGAAGATTTAACACCAATATTCCTCAAACTCTTTAATGAATTTGAAAGGGAGGCAATACTCCCAAAGTCATTCACGGAAGCTAGCAATACTCTGATTCCAAAACCAGATGAGGATCCAACAAATAAGAGAACTGCAGGTCAATCTCCTTAATGAACATATACACAAATATCCTCAACAAGATACTGGCAAAAAGAGTCCAACAAATCATCAAAAACATCATACATCATGATCAAGCAGACTTTATCCAAGACGTGCTGGATGGTTGAATATATGCAAATTAATAAATGTAATGCATCACATAAACAGAATCAAGAACAAAAATCACATGATCCTCTCAATAGATTCAGGAAAAGCCTTTAACAAAATCTAAATCTATTCATGACAAAAGCCCTGAAGACCTTCCCTCAATCTGTCAAAAGCCATTTATGAGAAACCTACTGGCAACATCATACTAAATGGGGAAAAACTGAAAACTTTATCTTTAAAATCAGGAAAAAGACAAGTATGTCTGCTATCACCACTCCTGTTCAATATAGTTCTGGAAACATTAGCCACAGCAATTAGAGAAAAGAAAGAAATAAAAGGAATAAAGATAGGGAAGGAAGAAATCAAATTATCATTATTTGAAGATGACATGATCCTCTACATAGAAGACTTAAAAAAACTCACCAAAAGACTCCTATAATTAATAACCAAATTCAGCAGTGTAGAAGTATATCCTTCTAATCAACACACAAAAATTAATTTCATTCCTACACTTCAACAATGACTTTTCTGAAGAGGAAATTAGGAAAACAATACTATTCACAATAGCATCAAGAAAAATTAAATACTTTTGAATTAATATAAATGAAGGAACTCTACAATGAAACTACAATACTCTGAGAAAGAAATCAAAGAGAACATCAGAAAATGTGAAGATATTTTCTCTTGCTGGATAGGTAGAACCAATACAATCAGAGAAACCATACTTCCAAAACTAATATATAGATTTCATGCAATCCCAATGGAAACAGCCATAACATTACTCACAGAATTAAAGAAAACAATTCTAAAATTCATATAGAACTGGAAGAGGCCCAGAATTGCAAATGTAATCCTGGGTAAAATGAGCAAAGCAGGCAGCATTACAATCTTGGATTTGAAGTTATACTACAAAGTTATAATGATAAAACAGCCTCGCACTGACACAAAAGCAGAAATATGGATCAATGGAACAGAATACAAGATGCAGAAATAACCCCAGGTATATGCAGGTATCTGATCTTTGACAAAGGAGCCAAAAACATACACTGGAGAAAAGATAGCCTCTTTAATAAATGATGCTGGGAAAATTGTCTATCCATATGCAGAAGATGGATCTAGACCTATACCTCTCACTATGTGCTTAACTAGAATCAAAATGGATCAATGATCTAAATGTTAAAACAGAAACAATCTGCTGGAAGATAGGTAAAACTGTTGAAGATATAGACGTAGGAAAGGACACTCTGAGAAGAACCCCAAGGGCCCAAGAAATAGTACCAAGATCAACAAATGGGATCATATCAAATTAAAAAGGTTCACACAGCAAAAGAAGCCAACAGAGTGAAAAGACAATCTACAGAATGGGAAAAAAAAATGTTGTCAGCTATTTCTTAGACATATAAAGAATTCAAAAATATTAGATCACCAAAAATAAAAGATCCAATCAAAAAATGGCTAACTGAAGTGAACAAACACTCCTCAGAAGTACAAGTTGCCAACAAATACACAAAAAATGAAAACAACGTTCAACATTACTGGCCGTTAGAAAAACAAATTAAATACTACTTACTACAGAAATAATGGCTATCATGAATTAATCAAATAATAACAAATAGTGAGAAGGCCGTGAGGGGGAAAGGAATCCTTCTACTTTGTTGGTTGGAATGTAAACTTGTATAACCAGTATGTAAAACAATATGAAGATTCCTCAAAAAAATTAGAACTACAGATTCCACTTCACCCAGCTATTTCCCTTTTAGGTATCTTCCCAAAAGGGTTAAAGACATTATATTACAGTGACATATGCATGCCCATGTTTATAGCAATACAATTTATAGCAACTAAACCTTGCAAGCAGCAAGAACAAATGAATGATTACAAAAAATGTGGTATTTATTCACAAGGGAGTACTATTCTGTGATAAAGAAGATAAACTTGAGTCACCTTGTTAAGTGAATAATGACCATAAGTGAAATAAATGAAGACCACAATGTTAAGTGAAATAATCATACTGTTTCTTTTATATGAGAAAACAAATTATAAATATACAGCAAAATAAAAGATAATAGGAAGTAGAACAACAGATCTTTACAAAAGGGAAGGGGACCAAGATAAAGTTATAAAAAAGAAAAGTGACAGAAGACAGATTTACTGTTTGTATCATTAAAGAGAAAATATTCAGTTTTTTGTATTGAGTATAATGCTGGGTACAGATTTTAGGTAGACTGAGTTGGAGAAGTTCCTATCCATATTTTTATGACAGGTTTTAACACAATATATATTTCAAAAAATTTCTTCCATCATTTGGTGTGTTTATTGGTCAGTTTTGCGTGGGAACAAAATACTACTGGGGGCAAGCTACTTGAGAAAAAAGGAGGTTTAGTGACCTCACAGTCCTGGAGGTGCCTAGTCTAAGATCTGAGGGGCCTCATTTGTTCAGTATGGTGAGAGCTTAACAGCAGAGAGTGTAACTCAGAAACTTCTCAATATGCCTCTCTTCTAAAATTTTGGATGCCTTCCAATATGGTCTCCCTAAGGCCCATGTCACACACACAAAGGCATTCCAGTGATCATTCAAACTACAGCAATATGAGTATGTTAAAATTATTTTTAGTCTGTTAAGTTAGATTGCATTGGTTGACTTTCTAATACAGTGGTATCTCAGTTCAGGAATGCTTTTCTTTGCAAACAATTTGGTTCACAAACAGAAGCATTTGTCAAAATTTTGTTTTTGTTTGTGAACTCTGTATTGGGTGTCAAACATGACTGTGGCCATCTTTCCCACATGAACACAAATGTGGCCATCATTTCCGGAATAGTGGAATGAATTAAATTCGTGAATAGAGGTACCACTGTATTATATCAGCCTAGAATCTGTGGAAAAAGACCATACTTTGCAATAGTTTGATTTTTCTTTATATATTGATGATTTTTATATATTGATTGATAATTTATGATTTATATTCTTTATATATTAAATCTGCCTGTTTTTGATTCAAAGTATTAGTAGCTCCATGGAAAGAATTGAAATGTTTTTTCTCAAGGTTTTGTAGACATAGTATTCTTCTTTATATGTTTGGGATAATTCTCCAGTAAAACCATGTAGTCATGGGTATTTTCTCTTTGGAAATTTAAAAATTAGAAATCTTATTTCTCTCATGGTTTTATAGCTCTTCAATGTGTTACATATTCAGTGAGTTGTGGGTAGTTTGTACCTTTTCAGGAGCTGGTCTATTTTATATGATTTGTCAAATTTATGTGTACAGTATATAGAGTTTGGCAGAATTGCTTTGAACCTATTTGATGTGCACAGGTTCTGTTGTGTTACCTTCCATTTCAGGCTTGATATTGTCAGTTTCCTAGAAGTGGAAAGCTCCCTCTTTTTTCTCAAATTGTGTACAATTTTAATTACACAAATTATGTGTTAGCACATTCTCGTTGCAGAATTTACCATTTCAGAGCATGGAGTAAAAGAGTAAATATTCCATTGCCTTCTCCATTTATTTCTCTCATCTTACTCTTTGACCCATGATAATTGGTGTTAATAGACTGCAGTATGTTGTTCTAGGATGGAGAATCCTATCCCCGAGCAGCATGTGTTTTGCCTAGTGGACACTTTTTCCAGACAACTTCCAGGGTCATAAAGAATTTTGAAGGTGACATTTGGTTGTGGAGGAAGTCAGCAGACAGAAGATAGAGGGAGGAGCCATTCTGGTCTTACAGCTGGCAGGTATGTAAGGTGAGTCCCCAGCTCAAATTTCTGTCCTTGGTTCTCTCCTCCTTCTAGCACACATTGACCATCAGAATGGAAACTAATGCAAGGTAGTGCACACTTCTCATCCTCAGTGTTATATCATCCCTTGCTTTCTCTCTGGTTCTTGTGATGCCTTGCATACCTGAGCTTTGCCATAGTAGCAGAGAATTCTTCTCATGAATGTATCAGACCATATTGCCCAAAGCCAAGCCAAAACACTTTGGAATCCTTTAAAATCTAAACAGAGGTCTGTTTCTGCAGCAGGGCAGTGATCATCCTGGCTTTTCCATGAGTCTAGGCTTCTTCTCAACTTCTCAGTGTCTTCACATGTTCATCAGGCCATTTTACTCAAGGACAGATGAACCTTGGCTCATTTGATGGGGTATGGGATATAGGAATCTGGGATCCTAGCTCCTAGAGAACTTCTAACCTGTCAGCCAACAAACAATGAAATAAGCAAGATGTCAGTTTTTAGTTACTCCACCCAATTTGCAATATAAAGTTGAGTCCTGCTGGCATCCTGTCTCCATTCCCACTAGTTGCTATTTGGAAATCATGAGGGCTATGTTGTTTTTTAAAAATTCTTTTATTGGTACATTTATATTTCTCATTGGAAACTTGTACCTTTACATGATGCATCTTGATTCTTATTTTTTCCCCATTCCTAGCCCTCCCTTCACTCCCTCCACCCTTCCCTATTTACAAAGACTTTTTCCATTTTTTCCATTCCTCATAATTTTTCCATTCCCTTCTTTCCTTTCCCCTGCCCCTCCCACTTCCCCTACCCTTTTGGACCTTTTCTTCCTATTTCGCATTGTCAGTTATTCATTCTAATCATTGGTACATTTAGGTATACAAGATAATGACATTCATCATTGGAAATTTGCACCTTTACATAATCTCTCTTGGTTCTTAATTTCCCCCCTTCCCCTGCCCTCCCTTCAACCCCTCCATCCCTCCCTATTTACAAAGGCTTTGTTTCCATTTTTCCATTTTCGCATATTA
>NW_004624733.1:2007111-2032717 GCF_000247695.1 Heterocephalus glaber | reverse complement strand
AGCCAAAGCCCAGTCCACGGGAGCCACAGCCATAGCCGGAGCCATAGCCATAGCCCAGGCCTCTGCAGCCACAGCATCCATAGCCACGGCCGCCATAGTAGTTTCCGTAGTAGCTGCCACACATGGTGCTGGTTGTTGAGGTTGTCCTTGGGTAGAGGAGGAGTGTAGGTGACTTGAGTCTAGACAATTCTCACTGCAGAGGGCCTTTTATATCCCTAGTGTGGGTGGGAACCACAGCACATGAAAATGCCACTGGCTAGGTTTGTGACTCATCTAATTATTTTGTTGTGTTTTAACCATAAGATATAGCCTTAGAGTTATTAAGGAAGCTTGTTCCTTTTGACCCATCAGGTCATCTCTGATACAATTTAACTCCCACAACCAGTGGAGACAGTCATGCATACAAAGCACGCTCTTACTCCCCAGATTAATTTCAACTCCCATAACTATGCATTATTTGTGCAGGTAGCATTTAATACAGGTCAATTTTAATCTGTATATGTCACAACATTAATCTATACTCATTGGCTTCACAGGTAAAACTAGTCAATTTAACCAATGTATTTTGCTCTCTGCTATTTACAAAATCACATTTCTTAACTTTTTCAATTATCTCACCACCTAGAAAAGAATTCAGAACAGCCAATTGCAATGTCATTCTTCTCTGTAATAACATTAAAATATAGATAACTTATTAAAATTTTGTAGACCACCAGCCTAAGCCAACCACATCTCTGAATTTTTATTCACATAACTTTGTGTTTTATTTTTGTACTCTTAATTGTTCTTCAGGATGCTAACATTAGTTTCTTTCATGAATTTTCATTATAGTTCTTTCCAGGAATTATTCATTTATTATGAAAACTGACATTTATTTGTATACTCAATAAGTGCTTTATATACCATAGTAATTTTACTATTTTTAATTTTCTCTTTGTTTGTTGGAATTCTCGTTTTTTTATTCTTTTGTACCACCAGAGAGGTGCATTTATTAGAACAGATGGATTTGCATGGACACATCCGTATCAACTACAATAAATAGTTTACCTTAATGCTTACTCTTTGTGTTGTTCCTCTATGGTTTTCACAAACCTTTAATTTCATGTAACCAGCATTATAGTGCTGTACAAAGAAGTTCAATGCCCTAAAGATCCTCTTGCTCCAATTATGTACATCATGTCCTCCAATTAAAAAAAATTTGCTTGGCCAGGGGTTTAGCTCAGTGGTTCCAGTGCCTGCCTGGCAATCACAAGGTCTCAAGTTTGATCCCTGGTACCAAAAAAAAAAAAAAAAAAAAAGATTGCTAGATAAAAATATGGGATGATCAGTTAAATGTGAATTTCAGATAAATCACAAATGATTTTTTAGTATGAGTATATATAAGTGTTCCATAGAACACTCGACCACTAAAAATTATTTGTAATATGCCTGAAATTTAAATTTAAGGTGTCATGAACTGTTCTAAATTGTTAAAGCTGGTTACTCTTATATGTTCACCATAAGCTGATCTATTATGTTGTATGTTCTTTTAGTATCAGTAGTCTCTTGTTCAGTACTTTCAGAACCTAGGATAGTGGAATATTTCCTCAAATATATTTGTAGTACTTTGCTGAAATGAACGAATGAATGAATGTCCATCACTAATACAAGGTACCCTATATAATTGTGAAAATTATAGACTGAAGAATTCCTGAGCTGTGAATATAGAGCATGGACACAAATTCTCCACAGATATAGACATACATTTTTACCACATTCAACATACAGACCCTATGGAGTGACAAAGGATACCTCATACACATCACTCTTACACTTCACAGCCAGCACACAGGCCTGCATTTTTTAAAAAACAAAACTGCAATAAAATGTGAATTGTAAATAAATACTGAGATACTCACAAGGAGGCAGATTCTAAGCTGGATGTATTCAGTCCACCTGGTATACGTGTCAGACACCCAGTAATGTTTTTTGAATAGGGGCATGATGAACAAGCACCTTCCATCCCTCTCTGTCTCTCATACCTTTTTCAGGAACTTCAATGTCATTGTCAAGTGCTCCCCAGCCTGGGTGCTCTAGAGTTGCCAAAGTCCAGACTCTAGGGGCAGGGGAGATGTCCTCTCCATCTGAGTACTTCTCCTGTGTTTCTTCTCCATTCAAGCTCAGCTATGGTAGTAAGGGTACAGGGCTCCTTGGGTTTAAAACTCTTTGAACATGTTTGGGTGTGGAGCTCCCTGCTACAGTGCAGGAGGCATATAAATTCAAGCATATTGCTGAGGAAGCCTGGGCAGTTGGAGGGGGTTAGTGCTTTGCAGAGTAGCCCAGGTAGAATTGGTAGCTTTAGGATAGCATGGACAGGAGCTCAGTGTAGGAGCTCTAGGTTCCTAGTGTGACCATGGCTTGGTGCCAGGAAACAATTGCCAGCACAGTCTGGGTTTGGGTGTCAGACCAAGGGACTAGATTAAGCACCTTTGGAGATACTATGTAAATTCTGCCTTTGTCTGTGATTTCTGTAGGACACAGTTCTGCATAGGCCTCCATCACTAGAGCTGAACTACCCAGCTCAGGCCCACATACCTTCACATGCAGCCACACGCCACACAGATACATACATTCTCAACACACATACTAATCCAAACCACATGACCCACAATGCCATTCTCATGCACGACATCCCACATTCCACAAATAACTTGGTGAGCTCAATAAATCCTATCCACACAGAACACTCCACTTCTATCTCATACAAGTTACAGTCCTCACCACCATAATCATATTTCTATGTATATGTGCTCTGCCAATGTCCTCACACACATAAATTATACTAAAAACCACACTCTAAAATATGAAAAACAAATATCAAGTTCATCACACAACTTGTCACACTATGGTCCCTCTCTCCTGCACCACTCATATTTACACTTGCATTTCTTCAGCCTCCCACAGCCTCCATGCATGGATTTATATTTTTAATTTCCTTCCCCAGGAATCCACAGAGTACAAGGAAATGGGCCTAATGATAATTCATCCCCAGTCCAGCTTAAAGAAGGAGGAGAAACTCCTCCTGCCTCAAACCTTGTTTCCTTTTCTTCCTGTTCATCTTGTAAGACCTGTGTAAACTCTGTGTTTACAAACAAAGAAGAAACGAGCATGAAAATATACTATATAGAGGTAAAAAGGAAAAACCTTGTGGCTTTCTCCTGGGAGGCAGAGGAAACCTCAGCGTCCCCAGGAAAGCAGCCAAGAATGGAAGAAGTGACCTTTCCTGAGGGTATACCAGAAGATACTCCTCCCTCTGATGTGTCCACCAGAAGCCTCCTTTCTGGCAATGAGCCCAGTGGGGAGGAGAACAAACACAAAACAAAGGTAGAGTCAGACAACCAGCCTGGGTCCTCTGCAGTTGAGGAGACACCAAGTACTGATTTGCCCAGGGTCAAGACACCTGACTCTCTAGGGTCCATGGAAAGTGGTTTCAAGTGTGTGGCCTGCTGTCGGATCTTTGCCACCATCAACGCCCTTCAGGAGCACGTGCAGAATGGGATCTGGGAGGGCTTCAGCTGCCATGTCTTCCATCGTACCATGACTCGGTTGAGAAGAAATGTGGAGTCAGCACCCAGAAAAAGGAGGAGGAGCAGAAAGCAGAGCAGGAACTGAAGCAAGACAAAAAGGAGCATGAGGAAGAGCAGTCCACAGAGGAAGACCTTGTCCTGAAGAAACCCTGGAACCAATGTCCAGGCTATGTGTTTCATTCTCCAGAGGAAGGAAGCAAGCAAGGGATTGGTCTGCTGAGGGAACTGTGCTTTGTCTGAGCTAGAATTGTCCCTCCAGTCCAGGCTTGGGATGTATGAGGCGTGTTGGAAGCCTTATCAATTCAGAAAAATGAGGCAGGGGTGAACTGGCACCTTTCTAGCTCAGACATCTTACATGACTGTAAATCAGGATTTATCCTGAGCTTTCCAACTCCCACAGGAAGTTGAGAGAATTTTTAAGGGCCAACAGAGCTCTTTTCCTCATTAACTAAGAAGTGTCTTTCTCAATTTTGATTTTCATGCAGCAAATGAGATTCAAGGGCCAGAAGATCCTGGAAGATCTTTTGGGACAGGTGAGGCCTGAGGCTTGCACAGTTTCTGAGTCTATGGCACAAGGGCCTATGGCTGTGAAGAGAAGGGGCCATGGGACACACTAGGTTACCTGGTGGCTCTGTGGCTACATCAACTTGTAGAACACTTAGTCCCAGGGGAATGGACTTCCATTTACATATGAGAAGTTAGAAAGGAACGCTCTTGGTATCTTTATTACTTTCCTCAGCTTTAAGAGGAAATGCTGTAGCCCCTCTAGGAAAACAGAGTTCAGCTTAACCTCACGGGCCTGGACTGGCCTGAAGAAGGGACCGGAGCTCAGCAGGATCAGAAGTTTGGGGGTCTGTGAGTCTTCAGTCTGAGCTGGGATCTCACTCTGGCCTGTGGACAAAGCCTTCTAGGGGAAAAGCAGGAAGTGAGGTCCCATGAAACCTGGAAATGTTCTAGAACCTTCATGTTACTTCATTTGATCTGGAAAGGAACTCCTTGTGGTATGCATCACTCTGAGCTTTAAGATAAAAGTAAAGTATAATGACTAGCAGAACTCTTATAGCTTATTGTTTCTTCCTGCTTTGCCTCATTTATTTTCTCACACGCAGTGAGGACAGACCACGGAGGTAGTAACAGACAAAGCCAATAGTACAAAAAAGGATGAAGGGAACAGTCCTCAGTCTAACATATAATTATCATATACAATAAAGATTGTCTTCCAAACTCTGCCTGGATCCTGGATATATTATTTAACAAATTTCTCTCTCTCTCTCTCTCTCTCTCTCTCTCTCTCTCTCATCTTTACCTGTCCCTCCAATAGTTTTTGAATCAAGTTTCATATCAGCACTAAAGATATCTACCAGCATTTGCCAGAAGCAGCAGTACTCAACTCATGTTCCTGGGATTAAGCTTCTTTGTGATACTTTCTCTAAGTCTGGATACTACATTTCACAGTAGAATGTGACAGACTACGCTGAATTTAGTTGAGGTAACTGGGAAATAGCAAGCACTGTCAAAATTATGTTCATCAGGTCATGGTTGAAAGTGCGGAACAGGATTTGGCTGGAGAAAGGAAGCTTCAGAGGCCTGGAGAATAGTTTCCATGTCTCCTTAAGTAGCTTCACAGGGAAACACTAGGACACAGAAAAATATGTCTTGGAGCTATCCATGGAGTAGGTTCCTTCTGAGAAACTGGGACTCTGCTATAGTACTTGAAAAGAAGCCAGATAACCACAATCAGATTTTAAAGGGAAGAGATTGCTATTTTAGGGGTTTGAGCCAGTGAGCTCTGATATTTCTGATTCTGACATCAATATCCAATTTTTAAATAAATTCTTACTCTGGCTTCTCAAGGTCTGACCCCATCACCTCTGAACTTTATCTTCACATTATTGCAACCACCCACAGGAACAACAGGTTAAACAACGAAGACTGATTTTGATGTGTGAAGTTGCCTGTGGTGTCTCAAGGTGAGGGGAGAGTAATGTCTTCCTAATCTGATTAAGGGTGCAAAACCAGGCCTTAGAGAATTAGTGGAGTTAGAAGAAGCAATCTGAACTGACAAATGTGTTGTCAATTATTATTTCAACAATGGTAAAAATGTTGCTTTCTAAGGGCAGTGTTCTGTGCGCCCAGCCTCTCTACGTGGGTTACATTGTTCCAGTCTCCACCCCTGCCTCAGCATCCCCAGGCCTGTTTCAATTGTCCTTCCAAATTGTCAGATTTTGAGGCTTATCTTACTGTCCCTACTCACAGTATACGCTGCAGATTCCCTAAGAATCACTGCACACCCCGAGACTCTCATCTTTGCTGTGTCCCTGCTGCTGTGCCCACCGGGACGGAATCACTGTCTCATTCCCCATTTTCTTGTTACACATTTCCTCTTTTTCCCTTGAAATGTTCAACTTTTTCAATGACTGCTTCAAACACACAGGGTTTTAAATTATTATTATTTTTATTAGTACATATTTGTAACACATAATGAATATGTTAATCACGGGGAGTTGGTACATGTGCATATCACATCTTAATTTTTCTTACTTTTCCTGCCCTCTCCTTCCATCCCTACATCCTGTTGCCCTCTGCAAAAGGTCTATTTTCCTGTTTCCTATAATCTTTTATTTTTCTCTCTGAGTGGTTTATAGTTTGGATTTCTCATATAAGAGAAACTATATGATATTTAACCTTCTGTGTCCGGTTTATTTCACTTAGCATTATGACCTCAAAGTGCACCCATTTTTCTACAAATGATTCAAATTTACCCCCTTTTAAGGCTGAGTAGTACTCTGTTGTGTATATACTGCATATTCTTTATCCAGGCATCTGGTGATGGACATCTAGGCTGTTTCCAAGATTTAGTTATGCAAACACGCAGGATTTACTCCACATAGGTTGATGGGATATCGGCTATAAAAATGAGTGTTACCACTGCTGCTCCTACTGGTAGAGAGACTTCACTGTAAAGCAAGGAGGAGGTTACAGGAGAGCTGGAGTGGGAGTCAGAGTACTGCAGGAAGCAGTTCCTGACACACTCACATATTCTCTTGAAAACTGCATTGAGAAGCCTGAGGCTTGTGCTCGAATGATTTTCTGACCAAGACAAGTGCACACATTAATAATACCAGATCCTCCCTGTGGCTCCACTGGCAGAACTGATTTTGAATAGGAATCAGAATCCCTTCTCAGAGCCTGTTAGCCTCAGAGCAGTTTGAAGCCATGCTTATCTTATCTTTAAATTTAAGCTCTTGATAGGGTTGCAGTCAGAAAAGTTGTAAGTGAACTGCCTTCCCTGAAATCCATGTAAATGAACTATGACAGTAAATAAAAATAGGGATGTCTCACAAAGGGAGAAGGCCATATACAGGTGACCTCAGAGGTGGAGCCAAGCATGGCTCTGTGGAGTTTTGGGAACAAGCAGCCTGTCTGAGAGTCATCTGTCCATGTGGATCCCACAGAGGAGCCCAAGTCCCTGTGGCTTCTGCTTTCCGTTCATGTTTACCCTGGGTTATGGCAATGTTAGGTGACAACATGAGTGCCTCGTGCAGTGATGTTGAAACTTTTAGAGCTTTCAATGATAACAGCTCCCTGTGGCACGCATGCCATGGATTCACCACCGCTGTCCTAGTGTTTGTGGGGTTACAGGTGTGCCTGAGTCCCTGCAAGGTAAAGCTGTCTTTCTATGTGAGTCCTTTCTAGTTTTTTTCTCATATTTTCTGATTCCTAATTTACTGAATCATTCTAATGTATACTTGTAATGCTATCTACTTTTTTCCCACTACTCTACAGACAAAATTTCCCATATCATCAAAACATTTAATTGAAATTCTCAAGTAAAGATATTTGCACCTTACTGTCTAATTTTATTAAAAATAGTTTAAAAAATGTAGACATAAACTTCTACCACAGTTTTTGGGGAAAGGTGGAGAAATGTGAACGGGTTCTGTTTGTCTCCACCATGGGATTGGTAATTTTCAGAACATTCCTGTCTCACCACTGTTATATTCTAGGTGTTACATTCTCAGCTATCAACACAGAGGCCGTTCTTAGGACTTTGTTTGAATATTTTACAGTGAAATGTTTTAAACATGGAAAGTGCATGGTAATAAAACAAATAACTATGGAATCATCATAATACAGCTTTATGAGGTTTACTATTTTGCTACTTTTGCTTCAGATAGCTTTAAAGTAAAAACAATTACAAATAAAATCATATTTCCCTGTTCCATTGCCTCATGTATCTTGAGTGGACAGTATTTTTACACCCATATATGTTTTATACTATTATTGCATATATATCTAAAAACTGTTTTGACTATTTTAAAACAATTTATAAAAGTATTGTAGTTCATGTGTTACTTTGCAATTTATTATTCAAAATACATGTTTTGAAGGTTTTCTATTTTTATACATGTATCTATAGTTCATTTTTTATTGCTATATCACACTTCATTCTATCAATATGTCAGACTTTCACTTTTCTTTCTAATAGAATTTTGATTGTACCCAAATTTCCTCTAGTATAAACGGCTGAATCTGAATCTATTTCTTCCCTGTATACCCAGGACTTCATCACCAAGTCGAGGTATATGAATGTGTGAGGTAACTGATTATTGCAATAGTATATTTCTTTTTTCTTTTTCTTTCTTTTTTTTTGGTACCAGGGATCGATCTCAGGACCTTGAGCTTGCAAGGCAGGCAGTGGCACCACTGAGCTAAATCCCCAGCCCGCAATAGTATATTCCTTCTGTTGACATTTTTCTCTTTTCTTTGTTCTTTAATAATGATGGATGCATTTCACCACAAATGTTGTATCCAATTTTTATTTTTTATTTATTGGAATGGGGGATTGAACTTGGGACTTGTGCTTAGGAGGCAGCCCATACAATTTTTATTTGTTTAAGCCCAAGGTATCTTTTATTTTTGTTTCTTTTGTAAATGATTTTTTCTAGTACAGTCTAAAATTATTATTGACCCATATTTAAAGTTTTGATTTAATATCTACCAAACCTTGCTGAATTTTTAGGTGTCAGAATTATGCTGTAGTGTTTTACATTTTTTATATTTAATCATATTAAATATAAACAACACAACTAGAGATTTTCTTTGTATTTCTTTACTGTTGTATTTTCTTCTGTTTCTGAACAAGCTAGGACCACCAGTACAATATTAAATGATGATCATAAAAAGAATATAACTTTTCAAAAGATAAGAATGAGTGCTGAATATTATGTTTTTATATATTTATTCAGATGATCTCATTCTTTTCTGTTATTTTTGTGTAATGTATCCTAGTGTTTGATTAATGAACCATCCTTAATTCTTTGATACAAACCTCTTGCACTATTATTTTCTTTTTAATAAACTTGAATTCACTTTGCTATTAAGAGATTTATGATTTGTACAATTGACTATTCAAAAATAAAGTCAGAATGCAATTTTCATCCCTTGTATTATTATTGCCCACTTTTTCTTTCTTAAAAATCAAGATTAGATTTCTTCAATGATATGTTGTTGTTTCTTTTCTCTTTATTCCAAAAGGGTTTCTCTAAAATAGGTGTCTTTAACTCTTGAAGTTTTTGATAAAATTTTCCTTTAAAAACCTATGAGCTGGGTTTTTTGAAAAAATTGTAATTATTTCAATTTATTCAGTTTTACAATTTTTCTTGAAAAAACATGCAGAATTATTTAAAATTTAAAGCAGTTTTAATTTTTTTCATAGTATTCTGTACTTTAAAATCCTCTAATTATGTTTGTAATTTTTGTGCTTAATATTGCTTATTTGTACATTTTTACATTCACTCCATATACATTCATCAGGGCCAACACTACCCTGATACCAAAACCAGATAAAGACACAACAACAACAAAGCAAAATAGAGGCTAATATCTTTGATGAACATAGATGCAAAAATCCTCAACAAAATACAAATGAAATCTAACAGTGTATCAAAAGGATTTTTTTAACCATGATCAAGTAAGATGGAAGAATCAAATATATATGCTAATCAATAAACATAATACACCACGTTAACAGAATGAAGGATAAAAGCCACACAATCATCTTAGCAGATGCAGAAAAGGCATTCAATAGAACTCAAGAACATGATAAAAATGCTGAACAAATTATGTAATGAAGGAATATACTTCAATATAATAAAATGTATGTACAGTAAGGCAACAGCTGTTATACAGAATGGGGAAAATTTTAAAGCTTTCTAAGGTCTGGAAAAAGACATATCCCTTTTTACCAGTTTTACTCAACATAGTGCTCTAAGTTGTAGCCATAATAATCTGGCAGAAGAAGAAATAAAGGACAACCAAATTGGAAAAGAAGTCAAATTGTCACTGTTTTCAGATGACATAATCTTATGTAAACAGGAGTGGAAAATCATGGAGCAGTGAGTGCCAGTGGCACAGCCTCTCCAGGAGAAGGTGACTAGATCCTGGAAATCAACAGCCTGAAGAACAAATAAAAGGGTGTACAGGGCACCTGAGAACATCAAGGGAACTGACAGAGGAGAAGAAGAAAATAGGATCCATTGCTATAGAAAAAATAGATTAACAATGCAGATCGAAGAACACTCAACCTAGCAGATCAGAGGTGTAGCTGCCCCAGAGAGGAGCAGCAAAAACAACTCTGCTGCTCACTGAGAAACAGAGACCAGACATGGATCAGGAAAGTCTTGTACTGCTGGAGGCAGAGGCAAAAGCTAGACAATATTCCCTTCAACACCCACTACAGAGGGAAAAAAGTTGGTAAGTGAAGCTCGAGTAATTGGCAGCCCAAGTTTGGGATGGTTGTTTTGGGCAGAGAGGCCTGTAGTTGAACTCTGATAGCTGAATAGGGATGCTTTAATTCCATGACCACTTTGCTGCCCTGAGAAGGAAGGGAAGAGCCATTCAGCCATGGTGAACTACCGGGAGTTGGTCAGCAGATTGAGGAAATTTATGTTGAGAAGTAGAAACCAGATCCAGCCAAACTCTGCTCTAAGGACCACCCAGGGTCACTAAAACTGGCCCTGGCTGCAATGGGCTGGAGGTGACCCCTCTACTCTGTGACCAGAGACAGGGGTGTGCAAGCAGCCTTGGCCAGTGGCAGGAAGGGGATACTCCCCTGCTGCACTGAGACCTTGGACATGAGTAAATGACCCTAGCCAGTAGTAGGACAAAGGAGCCCTCTCCTTTAACCAGAAAATGAAAATAATCAAAGGTGTGGAGCAGTGGAGCCCATTCAAGACCTGGGTGGGGTCAACAGCACACAGTCCTCAGAATAGCCTCAGGTTGGCTCCAGCAGAGGGCACCACAGCTGTGTGGATAGGATCACAGAGAGAAGACTTGGGGAAGTGACATCTGGAAGACTGCAGACCGGGGAAGGCCCCCCGCTCTCTCACTCCCAGAAGTCAGAAACAGTCCTGTGTCCAGCACTGATCTTACTACAGACCTGATGGGGCTGCACAGCACATTTAAGGTTTCTGTCTCAGACACTAACACAGAACTGTGGACACCAGACGAATTTTAATATTTTTATTATCTTTCTTTTTCCTTGTTTACTTGATTTGTTTACATGCTTTGGTCTGATTGGTTTTTTTCCTTTTTCTTTAACTGTTGTTTAGGTTTTATACATTTATACTTGTTCTGTTCTGTTCATCTTCTTTTGCTCTTTCCTTCAACCATCTCTCTTGATTTTATGAAACTTTTATGTGAGTGAACTATGTTTCTTATCTTTCTGGTTCGCTTCAATATTCCTTTGCTTCCTCCTTCATGCTTTCTCTCCTGTCCTCTCCTCCAGTATCTCAAAGCTTGGATATTCATCCTTTGCCCTCTATCCTTGCTTCTACTTATTTAATATTTCTTTTCACTCATCTCTCTGTTTCATCCCCTATTCCTCTTAAATTTCCCTCTCACAGGAAAAAGATCACTCTACTAAAGGGAAACTCATTGCATACAAGCTCCTGATTTAAATTGGATCTTGTTATACAATGGTAGAGCTTGCTCATATGGTTAAATGTACCAAACTAATAGGGACAACAGTTTGTCAGTTGCTAGATTGTGTTAGCTGCTATTGATGCTGCTAATTGTACTACTTAAGCCAGACTATTATACTTGTTGTAATTAGTTGTTCTCCAGCCTATAACAAAACTATGATTCTCTGGGGTCAAAACCACCACCATAGTCCAGTACCAAAGAACTGGGTGCTGAGCTAAATACATAGCAACCTCTCATCTTCAAAAGATTGGGAAGGTAGGATCTTGGGATAAACACAAAGACCAAAAACCACCTACACTTAGAAGACATCTCTGAGGAACAGGCATTTCCTAGAGAAGCCTCGATAACAGTGATAAAGCTATCTACCACAAGAAAACAACAAGAAAAAACTCAGAAAATAAAATAAAATTAAAAAATAAAAAATGAAAAGACATGGAAGCAAAGTGAAATCCCAGATGTCTGACCCACCCAGGACAAGTACAGGGAACAACAAGATGGAGGAAATTGGAAGCAACCTACCTGAACTTTCTGAAATGATAGCTGGAGAAGTAAACAAAAAAAATAAAAGAAGCTATAGAGAAAATAATCCTCCAGGTTAAAAAAAATAGCAATCAAAATGAAGGACATGCTCAATCAAAATAGAGTAGAAACATTAAAAAATAGAGGAACATAGGAAAATGATGGAAACCATGAACATCCAACACAGGAAAGAAATGGAATACATGAAACAGATTCAAACAGATCTCCAAGAGATTAAAAACTGCTTTGAAAGTATAGGCAATCATTTAAACCAGGGTGAAGGTAGAATTTGAGATCTAGAAGACATGATTGCAGTTACTGACCTCAAAAAGAAAGATATCTTAAAAACAACAAAAAGCTATGAAAAATCAATCCAAGAGTTTCAAGATGATATGAAGAAAAATAATATAAGACTGATTGGAGTCAGCGAGAGAGCAGGAGAAAGTGCAATTGCCATAAAAAACCTGTTCACATACATAATGGCAGAAAACTTCTCAAACATGAAAGAAGAGTTGGACATACAAATAAGCAAGGCATACAGAACTCCGAATACTCATGACCAAAATAAATCTGCACCAAGGCATATAATAATCAAAATCCCAGAAATTCAGTACAAGAACAGAATATTAAAAGCTGTTAGAGAAAAGAAACAAATCACTTATAAAGGAAAACCCATCAGAATCACAGCAGACTTCTCAACACAAACCATTAAAAACAGAGAGCATGGAGTGAAGTATTCTAAGCCCTAAAAGAAAACAACCTCCAACCCTGATTGATGCACCCTGCAAGATTATCTTTCAAAATCAATGGAGAAATAAGATACTTCCATGACAAAGAACAGCTGAAGAAATTCACAAACAACAAACCAGCTCTACAAAATGTTCTGAAAGGTATTTTAGAAAGAGGAAATTAAAACCACAATTCCAAGAACACCAGAAGAAAGATGCCTCTAGACAGGGCAAGCAATTAAACAGAGGGGAAAGACAATGAACCAATAGCAGGAAAATAATAAGACAGGGATAAATCAATACATATCAGTTATAATCATCAATACAAGTGGTCTCAATTCAATAAAAAGAAAGAGACTTGCAGAATGGATCAAGAGACAAAATCCAACAATATTCTGCATACAAGAAACACATTTATCTCAAAAAGAAATGCATAGGTTGAAAGTCAAAGGATGGAAAATAATTTTCCATGCAACAGAAACCCAGAAAAAAGCTGGGGTAGCTATTCTTTTTGCAGACAATATGAACTTCAAGCCAAGACTGATCAAAAGAAACGGAGAAGATAACTACATATTTCTTAAGGGAAAATTTCAAGAAGAAGAGATAACAATCATAAATATATATGCACCAAATACTGATGCACTCAACTATATAAAACAAACATTGACACACATGAAAAATCTAATAAGCAGTAACACAATTGTATTGGAGGACCTTAATTCCCCATTTCTATAAATAGATAGACTAGACCAAAAAATCAACAAAGAAATATCAGAATTGAACCAAACTTTTCAACAAATGGACTTAGTAGATGTCTGCAGAGTGCTCCATCTGAAAACACAAAAATACATGGGATGTTCTCCAAAATAGACCACATATTAGCCCATAGAACATACTTAAGCAAATGGAAAGGAATTGAAATTATTCCATGCATATTATCTGACTATAGCGCAATGAAAATGGAAATCAATGGCAAAAGAAACCACAAACACTTCATAAACATATGGAAATTAAATAACACCCACCTAAACGACCAATAGGTCACAGATGAGATTAAACAAGAAATTAAACAGTATCTACAATGAAGTGACAATGCTGACACAACATACCACAACTTATGGGACTCAATGAAAGCAGTCCTAAGAGGGAAATATATAGCAGTGAACTTTCATATCAGGAAAACAGAGCAAGTTCAAATAAACAACCTAAGGTTGAGTCTCAAACTTCTAGAAAAAGAAGAACAATAAAAATCAGAGCAGAAATTAATGCAATTGAGACTAAGAGAATAATAGAAAGAATCAATGGATCAAAGAGTTGATTTTTCAAAAGATTAAATAAAATTGATAAACCTTTAGCCAACTTTATCAAAAAAAGGAAAGAAAAACTCAAATTTATGAAACTAGGAATGAAAAGAGTGAAATCACAGATCCAGCAGAAATCCAGAGGATCATCAATGCCTACTTTGAGAACCTGTACTCTAATAAGGTGGATATCACAGAAGAAATGGACAGATTCCTAGATACATATGAATTACCAAAGCTGAACCAACAAGATGTAAAAATTCTAAAGAACCCATTATCAGTCAGTGAGATTGAAAATGTCATTAAAAACTTACGAACAAAGAAAAGCCCAGGTCCTGATGGATTCACTGCTGAATTCCATGAGAAATTTAGAGAAGATCTACTGCCAATTCTCTTTAAACTCATCAATGAAATAGAAAGGGAAGCAATACTCCCAAAATCATTCCTGGAAGCAAGTATTACCCTGATACCAAAACCAGAGAAGGACCTAACCCAAAAAAGAAAACTACAGACCAATCTCTCTAATGAACATAGATGCAAAAATCCTCAAAAGGATACTGGCAAGCAGAATGCAACAAATCATCAAGAAGATTATACACTGTGACCAAGTAGGATTCATCCCAGGGGTGTAGGGATGGTTGAACATATGCAAACCAATAAATGTAACACACTGTATCAACAGAGCCAAAGACAAAAATTACATGATCATGCTGGGGATTTAGCTCAGTGGTGCTGCAAGCTGCTTTGCAATTGCAAGCTCCAGAGTTTGCTACCCTGTAACCGCCCCAACCCACCCCGCAATTACATGATCAACTCAATAGATGCAGAAAAAACATTTAACAAATTCCAACACCCATTCATGGTAAAAACCCTATAGAAAATTGGAATAGATGGTCTTTACCTCAATCTGATAAAAGCCATCTATGACAAACCAGCAGCTAAATAAAATCAGGAACAAAATAAGGATGTCCACTATCACCACTCCTATTCAAAATAGTTCTGGAAACATTAGACAGAACAATTAGAGAAGAAAAAGAAATAAAAAAAATAAAGATTGAAAAATAAGAAGCTAAATTATTTTTATTTGGCGATGACATGAATCTCTACATAGAAGACTCCAAAAACTCCACCAAAAAACTTCTATATTTAATAACCCAATTCAGTAGCATAGTTGGATACAAAGTCAACACTCAAAAATCAATAGCATTCTTGTACAAAAATAACAAACTCACTGAAAAAGAAATTAGTGAAACAACGTTTCACAATAGCATAAAAAAGTGAAATACTTAGGAATCAATCTAATGAAGGAAATAAAAGACTTACACATAGAAAAATTACAATACTCTGAAAAAGGAGATCCAAGAGGATATCAGAAAATGGAAAGATAGCCCCTGCTCTTGGGTAGGAAGAACCAACATAGTGAAAATGGCCATACTTCTAAAATTGTTATACAGATTTAATGAAATCCCAATCAAAATACCATTAGCATACCTCACAGAATTAGAGAAAACATTCCTAAAATTCATTTGGAACCAGAAGAAACCTAGAATAGCAAAAAAAATTCTGGGTAACAAAGGCAAAGCTGGGGGCATCATAATCCCTGACTTGAAATTATATTACAGAGCTAATGTGATAAAAACAGCATGGTAGTAGCAAAAAAAAAACAAACAAAAAAAACCCAGACCCAAGTATCAGTGGAACAGATTAGAAGAGGCAGAAACAACCTGAAGCACACCGAGCCATCTTATCTTTGACAAGGGGGCCAAACATGTTCACTGGAGGAAAAGATAGCCTCTTTAATAAGTGGTGCTAGAAAAACTGGCTTTCTATGTGCTGAAGATTAAAACTAGACCCATATCTTTCACCATGCACTAAATTACAATAAAAGTGCATCAAAGATCTAAATATTAAAACAGAAACACCATATCTGTTGAAAGAGAGAATAGGTAGAGCTCTTGAGGACATAGGGGTAGGCAACAACTTCATGAACAAAACGAGACTGCATGGGAAATAATGCAAAGAATCAACAATTGGAATCTCATCCAATTAAAAAGTTTTTGCACTGCCAAAGAAATCACCAACAGAGTGAAGAGACAACCCACAGGAATTTATATGGAACAAAGAACTCCAAATAGCTAAAATAATCTGGAACAGAACAGAACAGAAAAAACAACACAACAGAGGAGGCATTACACTACCTGACTGCTGAATGAACTATAAATTTGTAACAGTCAAAGCAGCATGGTGTTGGTATAAAAACAGATACATAGCATAGCAGTGGTGGAACAGAGCATAGCAATAAACACAAGAAGCTACAGACAACTGATTTCTGACAGAGGAGTCAAGAAGGGACATTGGAGAAAACAGTCTTTTCAATAAATGGTACTGGGAAAGTTGGATATCCCACATGAAAGAGTCAAACTAGACCCCATCTCTCATGAGTTACAAAATATAACTAAAAAATTCATTAAAATCTAAAATTTAAGTCCTGAAACTATAAAACTACTAGAAGAAAATAAAGGATAAATGCTTTCAGGGCATTGTAATGGCAAATATTTTTTAGAAAAGACCTCAGAAGTATAGGAAACAAATGGAAAAAAAAAGATAAATAGGATTATAATAAATTAAAAAGCTTCTCTACAGCAAGGAAAACAACAAAGTACATAGACAATCTAGCGAATGGGAGAAAATGTTTGCAAAGGATACACTGGACAACAGGTTATAATCAGAATATATAAGCAACTCCAAAAACTTAATAGCAAAAAAAGTTAAGCCAATTAAAATATGGGCTATGGATATGAAAAGATATTTCTCTAAGGAAGATATACAAATGGTCAATGCATACATAAGAAAATCATCAATATCACTAATCATCAGGTGTATGCAATTCAAATCCACAATGAATTATCACCTCATTTCTGTAAGAATAACTACTACAAAGAAGAGCAACATAGTAGGTGTTGGGGAGGATGCAAAGAAAAGGGAGCCCGAGTGCATTGTCAGTTTAAATGTAAATCAGTTCAGCCATTATGGAAAACATCATGGAAATTCCTCAAAACATGAAAAATAAAACTACCATATGATTCATTCATTCTGCTACTGGGTATAAAACCAAGGAAATGAAATTGGTATGTCAAAGAAACATTTGTTCATTGCAGTACTATTCATAACATTCAAGAAATGAAAACAATCTTCATCAACTGATAAATGCATAAAGAACATGTGGTCTGCATACCAAATGGAATACTGTAGAGCCACCAAAAGAATGAAATCCTATTATTTTCAGTCTCATGGATGGAATTGGAGATTATCATGTTAAGTGAAATAAGTCAGGCATAGAAAGAAAACAACAGTGTAATCTCACTCATACATAGAATCTAAAAAAAGTGGATGTCATATAAATGTGGTTACCAGAGGTCTGAAAGAGTGCAGGTAGTACGGGTAAAGGTCATTCTGGGGTACTAAATTACAGCTAGATATGAGCAAGAAATTCTGAGGTGCTATTATTCACAGTATGGTGACTACAGACAACAATGTATTGCACATACCCCAAAGCTAAAAGAAAGGATTTTGAATGTTTTAAAAGTAAATTTATGATAAATGTTTGAGGAAATAAGTATTTAACTTCATTCAAATATGACACAATGTATACTTGTATCAAAACATTACATTGTATCCCATGAACATATACAGTTTTGTTTTTATTTACCAGTTGATAAATACATTGAAATAATAGAGCTTTATTGGAACACACATATGCAAAAAACCATTTAAATAATTTCTTGGCTGTTTGTTATCTTTATTTTTTAGGGTAAAATATCTAAATTTATATAATACACTATTTTTACCATGAATATCATGTGAAAGTTGAAGATGGGAGGTTTTGTCATTATTTTGAAAATCAAAGAATAAAGTTATCAGTGGAATAAAATATGGATATTAATATAACTACATATCACAGTTTATTTCAATTTAAAACTCACAAGAGTTGTATTACTCTTTAGAAAAACTACTTTAATAGTTGTTGATATAATAAAATATAGGAATTAGTATCTTTAGATCATATATGCTTATAAGGATATTTTATGGTTATGAAATTCAATAAAATATTGCTACTGAGAAAGAAATATTTATTTCAACTAATATTTAAGATAAGCCAGTTTAGTAGCATCTTTGGCTTATTTTAAAACTTGAGTAGAGACTCCCAGTTTCCTCTCTGATACATAAATAACCTGGAAGTCATCACTTCTATTCTTACAAGAAGAAAAAGCTTGAAACATTGAAATCAAAGACTTTTCTTTAATTAAAAAAGCTGAAGCCATTGGGGAAATGACTATTGGGAAATCTGGAGAGATAAGTGCATTAACATGACACATTCAAGAGCTAATTAACTCCCTAAGTTGCCTCTGAAGCCCAGTAACTGATAGAAACACTTCAGGGCAATTTTAATGAATCGCTGGAGGCTGAATGTGTACCAGCATCAGAGTAAGAAATTCCTGAAGGCCACAGATCTTAGTGGAATCACCATAATTTCAAGGACCTTACCTCAAGAAATTCTACCAGATTTTCACTGTGAACATCTTATTAGGGGCAGAAGAATAGTTATTTTGAAATATTCTTAAAGTTTATTCCATCATCAAGGCCTAGACATTATGATAGTTGGATCTCAAGTAGTGAAAAATTCTTCCCATTCCATATCCATTTTACTTTCTTTCTCCTCTAAAAAGAATAAAAGCCAACAAGGATCAAGCTGTAAAAGAATAGATCACACCTGTTGTAGTCAGAGAAAGTGGGAATACCAATTATTGGACATTGCTTCAGAATTATATATGCTTAGGTATCAAGGCTAAAGTTCTATGCCCTTGTGTATTCTCTCTACATCTAGGTGAGTCCCTATACTTGCTCTCCTTCTCTCTTTCTCTCTCTCTCTAACACACACACACACACACACACACACACACACACCTTTCCATGGAGTTCCAAGAAAGCCCTTAGAACATCATTAAAAGTGGCCATTTGGTTTTGGCTGAATTCTTACTATGTCCTTTGAAATATAGTTATATTTCATATGGTCACCTAACAACATTTTGGCCATCAATGGACTGCAAGTCCAATGGTGGGCCCAGAAGACCATAACAGAGTTCAAAAATTTCTATTGTCTAGTGACACCTTAGGCATCATGATGTCAGAGAAGAAAGTTTGTGGTGCGCTGCCAGTCATGAAAACACAGTGCACAAAGTACACAAAGTTGTGCACATACATAATACTTGATGAGAATAACTACATTGCTGATTTACATATAGTATACTAGACTTTTTATTGTCATTGTACAGTGTACTAATATTTCTACTTATAAAAAGCCTACATAAAACAGATGCCATATTATGCCATCAGCAGTCTCATATGTTTTTGTATCTATCATCTCTTGATTGCATCCAGAGGCTACATCAAGTGATTGACCTTTACCACCTGGGTTTGTTTGAGTACACTGTGATGCTTATAGAATGATAAAACTGCCTAATGATACATTTCTCAGGACATAAACTCATCATTAAGAAACATATGACTGGACTCAATATCTTTCTCAAATTGGTATACAAGTTCTTTTTACCTTATTAACCATAATATAAATACATAACATTTTAATGAAATGTGGTCCATTTTACTTCACCATAAGTTTTAAATATGAATACAGTAGGGGTTATTACAAAAATAGGCATTTATTCAGAACTGACCCACACAGACTATTAATCAATGTTTGGCAAAGAGGAGAAATATACAAGTAATTATTGAGACCCACCCCAGTAACTTGGCAATTCTTGGAACAAAGAGGAACCTGTCAGCCACTAGCAGTCATCACACATAGCAGTTGTGGAAAAGTGAGCTAGATTAGTAAAGGGGTCCTGGAGTGGACACCCACAATATCCACTGCACTCCATAATGCATATCCCAGTGTAGTATATATTTAAGATATTATGCAGAACATGTGCTTGAATCAGATTGCTTATAGATTAGAATACTACATACATCTATGTACTTGTATGTTTGAAAAAATAACTTTTCTCCACTTCCCCCATCTATAAATATAATACTACTACTACTTATTTTATAGAGTTGTTATAAGAATTAAATGAAATATGTTAAGTGCTCAGGTAAGTGTCTGTAATATAAGGTTTAATATATATTAGCTGCTCTTGTGGCTATTATTGCTATTGTGGTTGTGTTCTTTTAATTAACAGGTTAATGCACTGTCTTCATCCCTAGACAAAGAATAAGAAAAGACAAACCCCACAAGAATGTCATCCACACTGACATCCACACCAACAGCTAGCTCTTGGTGTTCTTAGGAGCTGAAATGGCACTCAAAGCCAAGCTGTGGCATTCTTCTGTTGAAATTAATCTCACAGAGCATTGACATGAGACAAGGTAGTTCTGTGACCAAAATGAAGTGAGACAAGAGAAGGCCACTCCATGAAATTCTCAGACCAGAGACAAAAACAATGTTACTGTGCAAACAGTGACAGTTACTAAACGTCTTCCTCTCCCAGCTAATCTGAATAATGACTTCTTCTTTCCAAGTATAGAATCACCTTCATATTTATTTTTTTCACTTTCTAGATAAGATTTGTTAAAATATCTAATTATATAGATACCTTTCTTCCTGATAGTGTCCAGTCCAGAGCGAATCCCATTGTCTTGAACCCCCTTGAAAAATCACCTGGCACAGCAGCCTGAACTAATAGCTAGATCCTGTTTAAAAAAAATTACCTGGCACAAGCACGATCCTCTAATAAAGCCTTGTTAACACACTCCTAGTGTGAAGCCTCATGGTTCTCTGCAGTGTGGTCTGTTTAATTGGAACAAACCAATAAATCCAACTTTATTTGACTGCTGATACATTCTTGATGGTTATCGGTTGGGGGGCTTTGACATAGAGATTATTCATCCCTATTCTCCAGTGCCTCAAATATAGTAGACATTTCATAAGACTTTTTTGAATGAACAGATTAACCCCAGCTATAATTTATTTCCAAATATCTTACCTGTTTTTAATGGCTGACACTGGTTCTTCTCGCGTTTACAGTCTGTAAAATAATTGAGAACACAGAGATATCTCCTGAACATAATGGGGCCCTGCAGAATTTAAATACACAATTTAAAAATCATAGTTCTGGGCACCTGGCCATCAATAACAGTGATGAAGAATTTTAGATCAAATTTAGATAAAACTCTGAAATTACAAACTTGTGAATAGTACAGGTTCTGCAAAGACAGATGCTGTTATAAATCAAGATACATTATTATTTTGTGAGCATTGTATAGAGAAGGCTGTCTAAACTGATATTCTCTAGGTTGTCACAGCACTCTTGGAAATGAAGGTATGGATTATTGTAATATTGGTACAGTGTCAACTTTATAGGCTACAGTTGTACTGAGGGAAGAGCAGATCGACATAATGATTGGGAAATGCAAGCTCTTTGCTCAGTAATAATTGAAGCAGATCACTAATCTCGGCAATGGGAGAGGAAGAGGAAGGATGAGAGGGAGAAGGAGAGAAAGAGATGGGATGGAGGAGGGAGGGAGGGAGGTCATGAGCATGTAAATAAACTTAATGTATACACAGGTTTTTTTTGCAGCAAAAATTCCTGGGAAGAGCTCATCGTTCTGCTTCCACACCAAACTTCGAAATGTGTTCCACATTAATGTTTGATCCATACTAAATCTGACTGTGACTATGAGATTGTCTCACTGATAATAAAATTGTTAAAAAGAAATTATTATTGTTATAAAGTAATACTCATAAATGTGAGTATTAGTGTTATTTTAAATGTGTCGCAATGTCAAAATTGTAGCATGAAGTCTACAGGTTTATACAGAGTAGTATTTTTTAGAAGGCTATATACATATATGGTATATTAATAAAAAGCTTAATTTAAACCTTAAGTTGTCATATTTTTATACAAATAATGTAAGTACTGAAATTTGAGGAACTGGTGACTTTGTATTATAAAAACATGTTTTGATGTTAGAAAATTGCTGAGGATAGGTTATTAAAAGAAACTGAAAACTCCCCATAAGCTAAATGTTCAAATATGTCGATGGTTAACAGTTTTGTGTATGATTAACAGTTTAGTAAAATGGAAAATATAAACACTATTTTTCCAAATTACTATTTACTATCATTGCTACTTCATAACATGTACTTTGATTTAATGTCATACAAATGATGTTAATCTAAATAAAGGCATTTCTACACCATTAGTGTAACATACATTTCCTTCATATTAAGCAGATTTAAAAAAAATAATACTGGAATTCCAAGAGGAACAATTTTCATAAATCAGGATATCACCTACTCACATAAATAATTCAAAAGCAACTATCAAAATTTATACTGCAAACTACATTTTCAATGAAGATAAGAAAATACTCAATTTCTAAAACATATGTACAAGTTGGCCAAAACAAACAAGGTTAAGTAAGGGCAAAGATGGGGAAAAATATGGAATAAAAATTCAGAAAGAAATTTCTCTAATTCAAAATCTACCTAAAAGTGCCATCATAAAACATTTTGAAAATGTAGAGTTCAAACTGATGTCCAAGAAGTAGATTTCTTGCAGTAGTGGACTATGAGATGCCTTTCTTCTGCCTTTTCTGCTCCATAAATACAAATATAGAGAACTACCCACAAACCAAACGATCTCTTTAAAGCCTCCAGAGAGCTCATTAAAGAATCTACAGATATGCATTGGCAAAAAAAGGATAATGTTTACATAAGGATCTTTGATGAAATAACCATAACTGAGTCTATTAATCACTTTTTCATCACTGGGGTAAAATATCTGACATACACAATTTGTTGTAAATTTTTTTTCCTGAAATTCTTGTATTGGTACATATTAGGTACACAATAAATTTACATTTATCATTGGGTGCTTGTACCTGTACATGATGTATCTTGGTTCTTATTATTCCCCCATTCCCTGTCCTCCCTTCACCTCCTCCACCCTTCCCTATTTACAAGGACTTTGTTTCCACTTTTTCCTTTTCTCATACTTTTTCCTTTCCCTTCTTTCCTTTCCTCTACCCCTCCTACTTCCCCTACACCTTTGGACTGTTTCTTCCTATTTCAAATTATCAATTACTCATTTTAATCCTTATTTACACTTTCAGTTTCTCACACCACAGAAACTATTTGGTATTTAAACACTTGTGTCCTATTTATTTCACTTAAGAGCATGGCCTCAATATGCATCCATTTAGCTATAAATGTCTCTAGCTTCTCATTCTTTATGGCTGAGTAGTAAGTACTTCATTTTACAAAAAAACCACATGTTCTTTATCCAGTTTCCAGTTGATGGGCACTTGGGCTGTTTCCAAGCTTTAGCTATTACAAACTGTGCCACTATAAACATGGGTCCACATATATCGCTGTGGTATAATTCTTTTATTTCTTTTAGGAAGATACCTAGCAGGGGAATAGCTGGGTCAAATGGGACCTCAGCCTAGTCCTTTGAGGTATCTCTATAGTGATTTCCATAGTGGTTGCACCAGTCTGCACTCACATCAACAATGGAGAAGGGTTCCTTTCTCCCCACACCCCAGCCAACATTTGTTATTGGTTGATTTCTTGATAGTAGCCATTCTTTCTGGGGTGAGGTGGAACCTCAGGGTTGTTTTCATCAGCATCTCTTGAATGACCAGTGATGTTGAACATTTTTTCACATATTTCTTTGCTACTTTTACTTCTTTGTTTGAGAAATATCTGTTCCTTTCAGATGCCCATTTTTGATTTGGGTCTTTAAATTTGGGGGGTCCAATTTTTTCAGTTCTTTATATATTCTAGATAGTAGTCCTTTGTCTTTGGTACAGCTGCTAAATTTTTTTTCCCACATTGTAGGTTGTCTCTTAGCTCTGTTGGTGGTTTCTCTTGCAGTGAAGAGCTTTTTAATAAGATGAGATCCCAGTTGTTGATTCTTTGTGCTAGCTCTCATGCTACTGAGGTTTTGTTTATAAAGTCTTTTCCTATGCCAATGTCTTCAAGAGTTCTACCTAGCTTATCTTCCCACAAGATTAGTGTTTCTGTTTTAATATTTAGATCTTTAATCCAGTTTGATCTTAGTTTAGTGCATGGCGAAAGCTAGGGATCTAGTTTTAATCTTTGGCACGTTGAAACCCAGTTTTCCCAACACCATTTACTCAAGAGACTATCTTTCCTCCAGTGAGGGTGGTTGGCTCCTTTATCAAAGATGAGGTGACTGAGTATGTCTGGAGTTGTTTCTGCATCTTCTAATCTATTTCATGATCCTCAGGTCTGTTTCTCTGCCAGTACCATGCTGTTTTTATCACAGTAGCTTTGTAGCATAGTTTCAAGTTGGGGATTGTGATACCCCCTGTCATGTCCCTTTTGCCTAGAATTGCTTTTGCTATTCTAGGGCTCTTCTGGTTCCAAATGAATTTTGGGATTGTTTTCTCTAGTTCTGTGAAATATATTGTTTGAATTTCAATCAGCATTGCATTAAATCGACATAGCAGTTTTGGAAGTATGGCCATTTTCACTAGATTTGTTCTTCCAACCCAGAAACAAGGGATGTCTTTCTATTTTTTAATATCCTATTCAATATCTTTCTTCAGAGTGCTGTAGTTTACTTTGTAGAGGTCTTCTGCTTTCTTTGTTAGATTGATTCTTAGGTATTTCATTTTTTTGGATGCTTTTGTAAAAGGAATTGTTTCCTTAATTTCTCTCTCAGTGAGTCTGTTATTTGTGTATAAGAAGGCTATTGTTTTTGAGTGTTGACCTTGTATCCAGCTACTCTACTGAATCTGTCAATTAATCTAGAAGTCTTTTGTTGGGATTTTTTGGGTCTTCTATGTAAAGTATCATACCATCAGTGAATAATGAAACTTTAACTTCTTCCTTTCCTGTCTTTATTCTTTTTTTTTCTTTCTCTTGTCTAATTGCTGTGGCTAATGTTTTCAGAACTATATTAAACAGGAGTGGTGATAGTGGATATCTCTTCATCTGTCCATTAAACTTTGAAACATAGGCCTAAACCAAAATAGTCTGGCAATAAAATGACACAATTAGGATAGGATTGGCAAGGTAGAAGCAAAATCTTTATATTTAGATGAAATGATCATCTACAGAGAAAATACTAAGAAATCTTGAGGAGCTCCTAGAACTTGTATTTGAATTTAGCAGGATTAGAAAACACAAGGTATATATAAATATTCAGGTCTATGTATACTTGCTATAAATGAAGAAGTGGATATTGAAATTTAAAAGTTATTTAGGAGTACAAAGGACCTAGAAAAGTTAAAAGAAAAAAAACAGTGTTGGAAGACATTTAGTACCTAATTTTAAGTCTTCCTCTAATGTTACAGTAATCAAGGCAGTGTTGGTATAAGGAAAGACATACAGATCATTGGAATAAAACAGAGAATCTAGAAATAGAACCACACATATATGGTCCACTGAGTTTTGAAAGATTATTAAACATTAACA
>NW_004624733.1:1949945-1967433 GCF_000247695.1 Heterocephalus glaber | reverse complement strand
CAATTTTGAAAGATGGTTTTTCAGGATTCATCAGTCTAGGTTGGTGGTTGTTTTCTTTTAGGGCTTGAAATACCTCACTCCAGGCTCTCCTTGACTTGAGGGTTTGTGTTGAAAAGTCTGCTGTGATTCTGATGGGCTTTCCTTTGCATGTGATTTGTTTCTATTCTCTAACTGGTTGTAGTATTTTGTTCTTTTGTTGGGTTTCCATGATCTTGATTATTATGTGTCTACAGTGCAGATTTTTTTTTGATCATGTCTAGTTGGTGTCCAACATGCCTCACTTATGTATATGTCAAATTCTTTTGCTTTGTTTGTGAAGTTTACTGTCACTAATTTTATGAACAGGTATTTTTTATGTCATTTGTACTTTCTCCTGCTTTTTCATGGACTCTGATCAGTCTTATATTATTCTTCTTTGTGTCATCTAGAAGCTGTTGGATTGATTCCTCATGGTTCCTCATTATTTTTAAGAGATCTCTCCTTTCTTGGTCATGGACCACCATCCTGTCTTCTATACCTGATATTCTGTCTTCAGATTGGCTCAGTCTGCTGTGCATGCTTTGAATAAAGCTTTTAATCTCCTGGACATCTATGTGAATCTGTTTCATGGATTCCATTTCTTTCCTATGTTTGGAGTCCATGGTTTCCATTTCTTTCCTATGCTGGGCATTCATGGTTTCCATCAATGGTACTGAGCTCATCTATTGTTTTTATCTGTTTCTGTTCTGGAGTCTCTAATGATGTCTTTCATTCTGCTCACCATTTTTGTAGTTATCTGGGAAATTGTTTCTGTTTTGAATTTTTCTAGAGCCTCATTCATCTGTTTTGTTACTTCCTGAGCTATTAGTTCAGGGTGTCCAGGTGGTTGATTATCAGATTTTTCCACCTCCTTTCCCCCAGAATTTGCCTTTGGTGGTGGTCTGGGTTTGTGACTTGCTTAATTCTCTTTTCATTTTTATTTTGGTACTGTCCTTGGTTTAATTCTTGGGTTGCTACTTTAACATTGCTTATTGAAGGATCTTTGTTGCTTGTATTTAAAACCCTTATGGAATGATTTCTTCTCAGATAATGGTGTCTTCCAGATAATTTGGTCTTTAGGTTTGGAGTGTCTAATGACTCTGAGGCTATCTCATTTTCATTATACCAGGAAGGACAAGTGATTAGATCAATCACAACACCTTAGCCCACGTTATACAATCAGCAACACCATAGCATCAAGCACAGCTTAGAAAATGACAATTTGTAGTAGTTATTAATCTATCACCATTAACTGTGTGAATTAAATCAAAATCGAGGACCAGCCCAACATATGTTTATAGTGAATAAACTCTTCAATATATCAACTTTACCCTTTGGGATGGGGACTTAGAAGGAGTTGGGGAGGGAGGGATAGATAGGTAGAAGGACAGGGAAAGGTTAGCATTGAGGTCAGAGGACACAGGAAGATCACGCAAACTCTAGGAAACTGTTGAAGATAAGAGGAAAAGACTGAATGAGTGATACAAATGAATGAAATTAAAGTACAAATGAAATGAAAGTATAAATATGAGAACAGAACATCCTAACAGCAATAGGGAGGCTAAAAACTATTTACTTTCCTTCAAAACTAATGACAATCGAGAGAAGGAAAAAGAGAAGAAAAGAAAAATAAAGAAGAAATCCTAATTAGGGCCAGAAGTGGAACAAAAAGGGAGATGAAGAGCAATGTGGCACAGTGAGAGAAAGAGAGAGAGAGAGAGAGAGAGAGAGAGAGAGGAAAAAAGAAAAACTTGAAAAGAGTAAAAAATTAAAAATAAAAATTAAAAATAAGAGCAAAAAAATTGAAAAGAAATAAAAAATAAAAATGAAGGGCCTCCTTCAGGGTATGTCTCTGCTGTCACAATAGACAACATGGGCAGCACTGTGCAGATATGTCAATGAGTCTCAGCAAGCCGGTAGCAGACCCATGAGATTCAGGCAGATTTCTGGCTGTAAGTCCCAAGCTGAGCTCCTTGTCCTCCTGCAGGGTTGAACTCTGCAAGGCTCTATTGCAGGTTCCAGCTGCTCTTCCCCTGAAGATAGTCCAGGTTCCTATGGGAGGTGATGGTCCCTTCAACTTAGCAAGTAGGATGGTCTGGTGTTCCTTTATTGCAGAGATTCTCTTCACTTTTCCAGTGGGCTTCAATTTTCATGAAGGAACCTGAGAGAGGCCCTCTTTTTGTTATTCACTTCTGCTCTATCTTCTGGAGCTCAGGACAATAGTCTTTATGAGCCCCTGTGCCTCTGTAGTGTGGAACCAGGTACTGGGGCAGCCAGGAGGCCAGAAGCAGTGGTGGGGGAGGGGTGGTGCTGCGGCGCCAGTGTGGCTAAGCTGGTTGCTTGGAGGTGGACCTTGGGCGGGACAAGGTCCTCACCTTCTGCTTGCTGGTCTACATGTGCTCTTTTTAAAAGCAAAATGACAGAATCATTAGTATTAATTGTCCTTATGGTTTAGGGAAAAAGGTAAGTAATAAAAATCTTCCATTGTATTGCAAAAATAAATCTAAGTATACACATAGAACATTTTGAGCTCCTCAGGAACCCAAGCAATAATGCCTTTGAAATCTTTGATTACAACATATCTCTATCATCATTAAAATTGAGAAATAATTGTTGAATCTCCTGAGAGTTAAGCTAAGGTATCATGACATCTTAATAAACCTTGCCATCATTTGACAAGTTTTATGTTAATCTCAAGTCTTGCTTCTATTGTATTTTTACCTAGAAATAAAGCTTTCTTCTTTGATAACAAAAATTATGTTTCTTGAAGCTACCAATAAAGACAGAGGGAAAGAGAACAGGGCATTAGTTTCACAGTGTGACTCTTAGAATGCAATGGCTAGCTAAAATGGAAACTGAGAGTTTCAATGAGTGGCTTCCATTCTGGTAAAGTCAATAATATCTACAAACCACTTGTGAGTGTATAGACCAGCGGTGGTGAACCTATGGCACACACCCTGCAGCTGGCTGTTTGTTATCACTGAAAGCTCTAAAATGTTTGCCATCACTTAGGCTAAGGGTACAAACATTCCAGAGGCACTTGCTTTGCAGCCAGGAGGGGCTATGAAGAGCCACACTCATTCTAATTCAAAGTCATGGTCATAGCAACTTACTAAAGACATTACTCTCAGAGTCAATAGTGGAAGTAGACAAAGAAAGGGGAAAACACAGGCATTTAAAAGTCTACAGATTGCTCTTGTCTATAAAATACAAATTGGCATTTAAAAATAAGTTTTTATTGAATACCTATCAGGTATTATTTCCCTTAAAATTTTTGACTGAGTGTCCTTCTTAATTATATGTTCATGGGCAATGTTAAACTGTTTCCAAATCTTTGTTTTTGTTAGTAACAGTCTGTGGATTATTTCCTCTTAATTATTGCTCATGCATCCCTCAGTGTGAGCAATGCCTAAAAGCAGATGGTGTCTCTGCCAGAGAAGAATGCATTTGTCCAAATAGCAAAAGAGCTAATTTCTGAAGCCTGATAAGTAACCATCTGTCTGGTTGCATCTCTGTGTCATAATTTCTTAGGAATATGACATCTCTGAGACCATTTTGTCAGATGTCAGTCTGCCCTTCACCCCTAACCAGCACGTCAGATGCAGAAATATACTTTAGGAATTGAGGAAGTCCAGATCTTTACAGTTATAAAAGATAATATTCACATGATGTTCTATTTATATGATATATGTTTAACATCAAACTTAATACATACAGTATAACCCACACACTAAAATTCAAATACAAATAAATGTCATTTAAATTCTCCTGCTTTCAAAAACTACTTGATTCACTTTGTCGTTGTCTAATGTGGCAAGTGGGGTAAATGAATGTAATCATGTATATGATTACAAAGTATATAACAAAGTATAAATACTGGACAACATAAGATTATACTGGAATTAATTTTCCATTTTGTAAAGGCAAGATATGAGTGGAGTTGGGAGAAATGAAGGTTTAGAAACTATAAATAATCCTTTCAAACCACAACAGGCAATTTTATTTGCACACAAATGGATCATTTTTAAATGAACAGAAATTCACTTTTTGGTAAGTACCTTAGAAAAGATTTACTTTATGGCATCAAAAACTATTCATCTGAATGCAGAAATGGTGTTTAAGCATCCTATAGCAGGAAAATCTTCCCAAACAGTAAAAATATTTTTATCAAGCAAAGCTTTTATATTTAAATTCCCACAGTTAACTATTTCCTATAAATTTACTCTCACCAAAAAAGTTGCCCATGGTGAGAAATGTAAAAGAGGGAATCAAAGAAACAGTGATTCCAGGTACTTATAATCACTGTGTCTCTAGTCTCTTCAGTTCTAGTTTAATAGCCAGAGAGGCCATTCATCCTCACTGAAAGGAACTACAGCTGAATGATGAGAATGAAAGCCTGGTAGTGGCACTGACTTGTAATCCCACAACTCTGGGAGGCTCAGGTAGGAGAATTACAAGTTTGATCCCAGCTTGGGCAACTTAGGGATAATCTGTTTCCAAGTTAAAAAGAGGCTGGGAATGTAGCTTAGTGCAAAGGCCCTGGGCTCAATTCCTAGTCACACACACACACACACACACACACACACACACACACACACACACCCTAGTGAGGACAAAAAAGATCATTTGCCTTTTGCTTGCTTTACAGGTCTCTGCCTTCTCACTCTTCCAACACCAACTTCATTGCTTTCCTTCTTTTTTCACTTATTCCAGACCTATTTATTGAGCATCTAGTATCTGCCAGAGATTTTTCCAAAAAGTGAAGACCCAAATGAACAAAAGTAAACATGATTTAAGCACCTCTCACAAAATACTTCTTAGTGATATTTCCACCACTGTAACAAAATACCTGAGTTAATCAGCTTAAAAGAGGAAATGTTTATTTTGGCTCACAGTTTCAGAGATCTCAGAGCATGGTTGCATGGCCCTGTTGCTCTCAGCCTGTGACAGCACAGTATGCCATAACAGAGCACGTGGTGGAAGAAGCCTGTTCATTCCATCATGGCTGTGATGCAAAAAAGAGAAGAGGCTGGAGCCCCAGTATTCCCTTCAAAAGTACACACCAGAGGCAGTCCTCACTACCTCCCAGTGGCACCACAGGGAAGAGACCGAGGCTTTAAACATGGGCTGGGGAGGGACTCTCCAGATCCAGACTATGGGATGCAGAGAAGCATTTAAACTAACAGACACACAAATAAAATTGAGTTATTACCTGATTAAGTACCGTGAAGGAAAAGTATATGGCATGAAGTTAGGTAGGTTCACTGCAGTCACAGAAACAGAGAACTTTTCTCTGAAGGAGTGACTCTAAGTGCACAAATGAATTGTCAGGTGTGGAGCAAAGGGGGAAGAACAGATGAAATAGCTCAGGCAGGAGGAATATCATATACAGAGCAAGAGCAACTACAACACAGTTCAATGAGCAAGCAGGCAGAAATGAGTAGAATAAGCCTCATAGGGAAGGGGTAACATCTGACTGTGCAGAAATTTACATCAGGTTTACATGATGGATTTAAGAGCAAGGAGAAAACATGTAGAAAACTGGAGATACAGAACTGATATTTGAAATGCACAATCTCATTGCAGTGTGAACTGCAAAATGAGGGAAGGAAAGTAGAAAGAAAGTAGAAGGCCATAGAAGTGACTGCAGTCATTCAGGAGTGAAGCTGGTAGCTTAAATTAGGCAATAACATGAAATAATTATCCTAGGACAGAAACATAAATGTGAGAATTATATAAGTGGTGAAATATTTAAGTGGGGATGAATGGGTACAGGATGTAAGGGAAGAATGGTACTAGGTAATTCTAGCAATTTGTCTTGGTAATGTATAGAATATGGCAGCATTTTCTGAGGTAGAAGATAGAGAAGGATAAAATTTGACAGGGAAGTCAGAGAATAAAGGGGACAGTTTGATTGCTCATTTGGGTAGAGTTTTTAGATGTAAGAGGTGAAGATATCAAGAAGATAATTAGGCAGATGTTCTGGGTTCTAGAGATGTCTGGTTGGAACTACTCATCTGTGAGTCTTCTGCGTACAGGAGAGAACAGAACCTTGAATGTGGGTTAGATTGTTCAGGATCAGAGTCCTGAGGAGTAAAAAGATAGCCTAGGATTCAGCTTTAAGGAAACCAACATTTAGTGCTTTGACAGATGAAAATCAGGTTGCAAAAGTGATTTCTATCTCATTGGCTACCTTTTTGAATCTTCTAGTCAGCTAGGAGAACAGGGTATCATGGAAGCCAAGGGAAAGGAGCAGACATGGAATATTAGAAATAAAACACATATAAAAATCTAATAAAAGACCAAGTAAGATGAGTAGTGGCAAATGTCTTCAGGGTAATGATTGACTATGTGAGAGCTATCTTGGTAGAGCAATATGGGATAGGTAGAAGCCAGACCAGAGTACATGGAAGAGTAAATGTGAGATGAAAAAAACCGAGACCCTTGAGAAGCCTTCTGTAAACAGCCTTTTGGCCTCAAGCTTAGGCTTGTCCCCCATAGCCTTGGTTTTAAAAGGTGCACAGGGCTCTTCCAAGGTGCTGCCTTCATCTTAGCCAGTGATCAAGTTCTCCATTTACAGCTTGCTTGCAAGTCACCCCAAACCTACTGATTCATTCTCTAGCTGCACGAGTTGGACATTTGTTGACATGTTGCTAGAATCAGATACCAGCTCTAACCTTATGGTGTAACCCAGCATGCCCCAAATTTTAGCCATTCATTCATACACAATAGCCTCAATTACCATGTACATGTACATTCATATGTTAATGCCATAAATGGAAATTTTTCATTTATCATAAAGGGAAAGTTATTATAAGTGAATAAAAAAGAGTTAGAGCAAAAATATTGTTGAATTCTGGCTAGATACTTTAGCTTATTGAAGATTCTGAGTCTCATATCTGCTTTAAAATAAACAAGGGATAAAGAATGCTGGTTAGCAAGAGAGGTGTTAAAAACATTGCCCCCAAACACAGTTGAACATTTCCTTTGGTTGGTATATTTATTTCTGGCACAAATTCTAAAACTATGGAGTTTTCTTTACACAAATTCAGAGATGTAAAAGAACAAATGCGACCTTTTTCCCAGCTAGTTTCAACTAATGAGACTAGTATATTTCCTATTTTATAACTGTCATGAGACCTACTTAGAAACTCCTCATATGTTATTCATAGAATGTTTGCTATAGTCCTGCAGTTAGTTATCCCAAAGGGTCAAATTTAAAGAATTTAGCATGGTAACATAGAGTGTCAATTCATTAAGAAACATTTAGTGAGCATGTTCTTCATGCCATGTACTGCCCTAGGTCATGGGGTTTAGGACTGAATAAGATCAAGTCTGTATAATCAGAGAGCTTAATACCAAGAGAGAATATGATGAGATGGATATGTAAAAATCATAATTGAGTCAAATGTACAATAATAGAGTTTGTAAAAGGGTGTTATTAGCTGTTTAACTAGCTGGACTTGGTGGAGAAGTAAACAGGTTGCCAGCAAAGCCTTCTCAGAAAAGATTTATATACTCTCTCAAGATTATCTTTGTTTATTATGTAATGAGAATTCTGTATGTGTATGTGCCTAGACCTACTGGATATCTTTCTCATTTAAAAATCCATCTTCCTACTACTTGTATGAGGTTTATTTATTTTTTTGTTTAAAGGATCATTCACATTTATTAATAGTTCTATTTTCTTCTAGGAGAGGTAGAACTTTCAATTATCAAAGAAACATAACTTGACTAGCAAATACTGCCCCAGGAGTCACAAAACTCATGTGTTCTGCTTGTTACCCAGGTGACCTTGGGAAATTCACAGTATTTATGAGCAAGACATTTTAAAAAATAAAATGAAATAAATATAAAAGGTGAAATGCTTTTATTTGCTCTAAAGTAGCCTAGAGGTTCTATTTTTTTGTGTAATTCATTGCAAAATGAAAAATGCTTAAGAATAATTTAATTAAAATAAATACATTCTAAATTACAAAATGATTAGCACATAATTATGAGGTGATATTAGACATATGATATCCAAAATCGTTATCTTAAGGGAAAGAATTCAAGCCAAATTTATTTCAATTAATTCTGGGAAAGAAATTAATTTCATTGTGATTAGAGATTAAAAACATGTTAATAGTCATTTCAAAAGATAAGCTATATAAATAATATGTAGAGTATAAACCCACCTACTATAAAAGAAAATAAGCCTTTATAATTACATTTGATATAAAATTCATTGAAGTAGAATTCTAGTTAAGATACACCAAGCTATTAATAGTGGTTCCACAGGAGGAGTTGTGTTAGTGGACAAGAGGGACTTACATAAGGCAAAGGTCAATAGATACGGAGGACACAGAGGGAAAGTGGGGTGAAAAATAAAGACAGATTGTTGTGTTTTATTCTGTATAATTGTGGGCTGCTTGAGTTGTTCTAATAAGGATTTTTCATGTGTCATTTAGATAACTAAGACAAATTTAAAATCAGATTCTGGTTCATGGACACAGATTAAGCATTCATATTCATCTTTCCTTTCCACCAACAACTGTTGAAATAATGAACACAAAAAGAACAGAATAGTAAAGACTGGTGCATGGTCATGAACCCACAAAGGATTTCAACAAGTTGTAGGATGCAGAAAGTGGATTCAAGTAAGCTGATGGATAAAACTGGGAGGAAATTCTTCCTGCAGTGAAGCAAACTGAAGTTGAGCCTCACAGCTGACCCTCAGACTCTCAAAGCTGGGAATCAGCAGGTAGGGATGCCTAGAGTCAGTGTGGGTCAGAGCACCAGGGCTTAACGTTAGGACACCCTGGCTGTTACAACCCAGCCATCGTGCACCCTCATGGCTGTCTCTGGTGTTGATTCGCAGGAAGAGAATTGTGCTGAAGAAGAGCAGAGCTCTTCTCTGATGAAATCCAAACAATAGGCAAGCTTCTAGGGTAGGGCTTGGCATTCCCAAATTAAACCACTTATTCAGGTACTTACGGGTCCTCTTGCTGTCTGCTGCCCACATACTCATAAAAGAGGACTGTCAGCTAAGCATTTTGCCCACATGCAGTGCTCTCATTAATAGGAGAAGCATATAGAGAAATCAACAGGCGAAGAAAATGCATGTTGAGGATTTGTTCAAATATCACACTTCATTCTTAACCATGAATAATCATGCTTCCAAAAAATAAATTTTTATAAATTATTAAAGAAAGAGTAGAAAATTTATCAAAGTTGGAGAAAGAGAAGATTGGAAGTGGCCCCTGGGTACTGAGCAAATGAAAAAAGAAATCTACACCTAAACACCTATTTGTAAAATTTCAGAATGCCTATAGAAAAGAAAGATTTTAAAAGTTTTAGTATTTAAAAAATGGCCCCTTCAAATAAATTATAATTGCATTAGCACCAGAACTCATCAACTACACTGAAAATTATTTTAAACTTGGAATATTCAATCAAACTATCAATTAGGGAAAGTAAAAATAAATAACCTTTTTATACAAGCAAGAAATTTCAAAAGTTTTTTTATTCACTCTCTGGTCAAAGTAATTAAAGAAATATTCAAGCAAATAAAGAATAAAATAAATAAACAGGAGGACATGGGTGTGTTAACAGTGATTCCTACTCCAAATGTACAGCAAAGAGAAGTTCTTAAAGGGGAATTTGCAGGGGCCTTGAGGGAACTCAGTAGGTCTGGTCTGAAACAGGAGTGTGAGGTGGCAGGAGGGATGTCACATTCTATAGATAGCAAGACTGAAAGAGCGACTAAATTTGAAGACCTGACAAAAACAATTACTCTTTTGTAAATAAAAAGGAAAGGCATTTCCAGTTTCTGGTGAGACACATAAGCATGTGGAAGTCACCACTTCCATCTTTACCAAAAGAAAAAAAAAATGGAACAACTGGAAATCAACAATTTTTCTTAGAGCCCTCAGAGAACTGAGGTCCCAGAGCAAACTGTTGCCCCCAAATTGGAGAGAAAGATACAGAGAAACACAATTTAACTAGGACAGAATCTCAGGGGTGGAAGACCAATTTGGAGTCAGAATTGGCAGAAACACTTTAAACTCCAACTGACAAGTTGTGGGAATCTCAGTAATCTCAGTGTGGAACAGCTCAAGAGTTACATCCTAAGGAGGACCAGTTGTAAGGAGGTCTCACATTGTCTTCAATTACTCCCAGAAATCCTACCAGTTCTTGTGAAGATCTGAGAGAGATGTCATGTTTCTGATAGGATGGTTGGTTGGGGGATTACCATTTTTAAACAGCCTACAGCTCCCTGTTCTTAACAAGTTCTGCTCTCAAAGAAAACTATTTAACAAGAATCAATTAGAGTTTTCCGAGTCCAACTGAGCCGGGTGGGGGGACCTCAGCTTCATCTCATTGTAGCCTTTCATGTGGGTAAAGAGAAATACCCATCTCGGATTCACTAAAACACAGACACCTAGTAATTGGACTATGGAACGCTTCCTGATCCCCTATATTTTACCACTTAATAAGTAGGGCTTCTGTATAATAGCAGGGCACTAAAGTTAAAATAACTGCACACCAGATTCTGTTTAAGAAGTCTGCAGGAACATCTCAAAATGACAGAAAGGACTAAAACAAGGATACAGTACTAGAAATTTTAGCCTCCTACACCTAGTCACAGAAACTCAGCCCGAGTTCTAGCCAGATAAATATAAAAACTCACACAAAGCCCATCTACCTCAGTTCCTTTCCCCTAATATATCATGTCTGGCTTTCAGTAAAAACTATAAACAAAAAAAATTAGCTTGCAAAGACAGAACAGGCATCAGAACCAGATTCAGAAATGTCAGAGACTTTGAAATTACTAAACTGGGAATTTAAAATGACTGTAACTAATGAGCTAAAGGTTCTGATGAAAAAAAGTGGACAACATGCACAAACAGATGGGTAATGTAAATACAGACGTAGAAAGAAAGAATCAAAAGGAGATGCTAGAAATAAGAAAATAAAATGTGTTCTGCACATGTATCAACTCCACACAAGGAATCTAAACATTATGTACTACAAACATGTACTAGTAAAAAAGAAACAAAAAAGATTGAGAAAAACTCAAAACACAAAAATAAAGAATGTCTTCAAAGAATTTATAAGGAGACTGCAAACCACTGAAGAAAGAATTAATGAGCTTGAAGATAGAGATTGCCAAACTTACATGCAAAGAGAAAAAAGAAAAAAAAAGTAACAGAATACCTAAGAACTGTGGTGTAATTACAAAAGGTGGAAATACATATAATGGGAATCCCAGAAGGAAAGAACAAAGAGTAGAAATGGAAGAAATATTTGAAGTGATAATGGCTGAGAATTTTCCAAAATTAATGACAGACAACAAACTACATGTCCAGGAAGCTCAGAGACCACTAAGCAGGATAAATACCAAAAGCATCTATACCCAACCATATCATATTCAACTGCAATAAATCCAAGTCAGAAAATCTTGAAGAAAGGAAAAGCAATTTTAAAATCCTAGAAAAATAAAACTATACTGAAGAGTCCTGACCCCAACATGCAATAAACTAAATAGTGCATGAGTTTTAGAGAAAAAGAAGAAAAGATATTCTATTTAGCCTTGATGCTATACTTTCACTCAAGTGGAGCAGGTAATGCCATTATATCTACTGAAAAGGAAATGGAAACATATTTATATACTCATGATGATAAAAGATTTTTACTGGTTCTTAGACAGAAGAATAAACCTATGGAAATTCACAGGATTAATTATAGTTACAAAAGAAATTGTAAAGATTTTCATTGAAAAAAATGCGGTAATAGAGTTGCCAGAAATTGAGCAATGGAAAGACAGAGGTGTGAGAAATTAGGAGCTTGAAAATATCCATCATACAGAACAAAAATTTGAAGAAGAATGTTGAGAGTGGAGGAAAAAATATAGATGTATATGGATATTATTGGAAGTTAGAAGAGAAACCAACTAATGATTTTTAAATACAAGTGAGAAGAAATAGGACACATGATGGGAATTATGCAAGACAAATTTTCATCCTTAAAATCCTGAGTAATAGCAGCTCTTTCCCTGTAATATGTCAAAAAATAAAGGCATAGCATTTAGACTTATGAAAGTAATGACTAGAATAACTAAAAATAGATACAAATTAAAATAATTGGCTGTCTAGTGAGTAGGACTGGGGATATGGTAGAATGGAGGCAACAATTTCATTATGTATTATAAACTATTCTTTTTTGTTTTTTTAACAAAGACATCATTCTCTGATAAAAATAAACTTTAATGACTTAAAAAGTTTTAAATTAAAAATTTAAAACCTTTAACATTTTAAGAGTTTTTTTCATGAGAAACTCAGTAAGAATGGTTTTAAATGGGTCTCATTCATTTAAGCTAGTGACCCCAAAGAGTACCAGAGAAGGTGAAGTCCCTGGATAGTTGGTCTTTTCACCAGAACTTCAAAGACCCAAAGAAGATAAAATAAATTTGACATTTCCCTTAGCACTGTGTGCTCACTACTGAGAAAGAAGAACCTGTCTACAAAGTTGTGAGGGAAGATATCCCACAGTGAAAGCACTTCTCAACAAAGAACACTAGGAGAGAAAGATTAACACTAGATTTTACATATCAGTATGAATAAAAACTGAGAAAGTAAAATAAAATTGGAAGATATATAGTATAAAATTATACTGTGGATTGTGTAACAACTGGAGCTGATATTCAGGCATCAAGAGTGGGAACTTAGTGTCTCAGTGGCAGAGCATGTACTTTGCATGGGCAGGGTTTTCCATTCCATTATCCGCCTTCCCCCCAAAAAGAAAAAGAAAGATTAGAAACATAAAATCATGTGTTACCTTGTTAAAGCTTGAACAATGTTACCAAGTCATAATTCCAGTTACTTGTGGTTAGGAGAGCAGTTCTAACCTTCAGTGGGCATTGAGGTTTGCTAACAGAAAACAAACAAGGATTTGGAGTTCAGCAACTCAGGCTCAGTGCTACACTTTGCTATTTATTAAATATAAGATGCTGACCAAGTTTGTGACTTATCTAAAACTTAGCTTCCCTTTCTGTATAAACCTCTATTTTTACCTATATTTGAGATGATAATAACAGTAGCAGCAGCAACAAAAAATTCATCTCAGTTTATCTGCTACATTTATTCTAATGTACTCTGTATGCTAAACTTGTCATATATTATACAAATATCAGTGATGATAATTATCACCCAAAAGCAGGTTCGCAGTCCCTAGCCATGGTCAATGAGACTGTTTCTATCCCACTTTAAACCTAATAAAGTGCAGGTGGGGAGGAAAAATGACAGAAGGAGGTCAGGAAGCACCAGCCATCTCCTCAGTACTAACATATTAGTCAATCAGCATTTATAGGAAATTTTTAAAAATTAAGTTTATTTATTGGTACATTTTAGGTATACAATATGGTTACATTCATCATTGGGATATTGTACCTTTACATGATGTATCTTGGTTCTTATTTTTTCCCTATTCCCTGTCCTCTCTTCACCCCCCCACCCTTCCCTATTTACAAATGATTTGTTTCCATTTTTTCCTTTTCTCACATTTTTTCTTTTCCCTTCTTTCCTTTCCTCTATCCCTCCCACTTCCCCTATTCCTTTAGACCCTTTCTTACTATTTCACAATATCAATTATAAATTTTGATCCTTATTTATGCTTTTAGTTTCTCACACCAGAGAAACCATTTGGTATTTATACATGTGCATCCTATTTATTTCACTTAAGAGTATGTGCTCAATGTGCATCCACTTAGCTATAAATGTCTCTAGTTTTTAATACTTTATAGTTGAGTAGTACTCCATTTTATACAAAAATCACATCATCTTTATCCAGTCTTCAGTTTATGGGCAATTGGGCTGTTTCCAAGTTTTAGCCATTACAAGCTGTGCTGCTGTAAACATGGGTGACCATATATCACTGTGATATGATTCTTTTAATTCTTTTGGGAAGACATCCAGCAGAGAACCCAGCTGGGTCAAATGGAACTTCCAATCCTAGTTGTTTGAGGTATCTCCATATTCATTTCCACATTGGTTTCACCAGTCTGCACTCTCACCAACAAAGGAGAAGGGTTCCTTTCTCCCCAAAACCCCACCAGCATTTGTTATTGGTTGATTTTTTGATAGCAGGCATTCTTTCTAGGGTGAGGTGGAATCTCAGCTTGTTTTCATTTGCATCTCTCAGATGACCAGTGATGTTGAACATTTTTTCATATGTTTATTTGAGGCTTTTACTTATTTGTCTGGGAAATGTCTGTTCATTTCAGATGCCCATTTTTGAATTGGGTCTTTATATTTTATATTTTATAAAATATTTATATTTTATTTTTGAGTTTTTTATATATTCCAGATAGTAGACCTTTTTCTGAGGAACAGCTGGTAAATTTTTTTTCCCACTTTGCAGGTTGTCTCTTAGCTCTGCTGGTGGTTTCTCTTGTAGTGCAGAAGTTTTTTAATAAGATGAGATCCCAGTTGTTGATTCTTTATGCTACTTCCTGTGCTGCTGAGGTTTTGTCCATAAAGTCTTTTCCTCTGCCAATGTTTTTGAGAGTTCTACCTAACTGATCTTCCAGCAAGTTTAGTGTTTCTGTTTTAATATTTAGATCTTTAATCCACTTGGATTTTAGTTTAGTGCATGGTGAAAGATATGGGTCTAGTTTTAATCTTTGGCAAGTTGAAATCCAGTTTTTTCAACAGCATTTATTAAAGAGGCTATCTTTCCTCCAGTGAGGATTGTTGACTCCTTTGTTAAAGACGGGGTAGCTGAGTATGTCTGGACTTGTTTCTGCATCTTCTAATCTATTTCACTGATCTTCGGGTCTGTTTCTTTGCCAGTACCATGCTGTGTTTATCACATTGGTTTTGTATATAGTTTCAAGTTAGGGATTGTGATACCCCCTACCATGTCTCTGTTGTTTAGAATTGCTTTTGCTATTCTAGGTCTCTTCTGGTTCCAAATGAATTTTTGGATTGTTTTCTCTATTTCTGTAAAATATACTGTTGGGATTCCAATTGGGATTGCATTGAATCTGTATAGCAGTATTTGAAGTGTGGCCTTTTTTCACTATATTGCTTCTTCCTACCCAGGAACAAGGGATGTCTTTCAATTTTCTTATGTCCTCTTCAATCTCTTTGTTCAGAGTGTTGTAATTATTAATGTAGGGTCTTTTGCTTCCTTCATTAGATTGATTCCTAGATATTTCATTTTTTTGGATGCTATTGTGAAAGGAATTGTTTCCCTAATTTCTCTCTCAGTGAGTCTGTTATTTGTGTACAAGAAGGCTATTGATTTTTGAGTGTTGACCTTGTATCCAGCTACTCTACTGCATCTGTCAATTAAGTCTAGAAGTCTTTTGGCAGAGTTTTTTTGGGTCTTCTATGTAGAGTATCATATCATCAGCAAATAATGATAGTTTAACTTCTTCTTTTCCTATCTTTATTCCTTTTATTTCTTTCTCTTGTCTAATTGCTGTGGCTAATACTTCCAAGACTATATTGAACAGGACTGGTGATAGTGGACATCCTTGTCTTGTTCCTGATTTTAGTGTGAAGGATTTCAGTTTTTGACCATTTACTCAGTTTTTCCTAGATAGAATTTATCAAGTTAAGATAAAGACAATCTATTCCAATTTTCTGTAGGGTTTTTATCATGAATGGGTGTTGAATTTTGTTGAATGCTTTTTCTGTGTCTATTGAGATGATCATATGATTTTTGTCCTTGGCTCTGTTAATATAGTGTATTACATTTATTGATTTATGTATGTTGAACCATCCTTGCATCCCTGGTATAAATCCAAGTTTGTCAGGGTGTATGATCTTCTTGATGACACTCTGTATTCTTTTTGCCAGTATCTTGTTGAGGATTTTTACATCTATGTTCATTAGGGAGATTGGCCTGTAGTTCTCTTTTTGGGTTGGGCCTTTCTCTGCTTTTGGAATCAAAGTAACACTTGCTTCCAGGAATGAATTTGGAAGTATTGCTTCCCTTTCAATTTCATTGATGAGTTTAAAGAGTAATGGCGATAGTTCTTCTCTATATGTCTTGTAGAATTCAGCAGTGAAGCCATCAGGACCTGGGCTTTTTTTTTGATGTTATGTTTTTAATTTCAGTGATTGCAATAAGGGTGTTTAGAATTTTTATATCTTTTTCATTTAACTTTGGAAATTCATATGTATCTAGGAATCTGTCCATTTCTTCTGTATTTTCCATTTTATTAGAGTACAGGTTCTAGAGGTAGGTATTGATGGTTCTCTGGATTTCCACTGGATCTCTTGTGACTTCACCTTTTTCATTCTTAATTGTGTGGATTTGAGGCTTTTCTTTTCTCTTTTTGATAAGGTTGTCTAAGGGTTTATTGATTTTATTTATTCTTTTGAAATCCAACTCTTTGATTCATTGATTTTTTGTATCATTCTCTTAGCCTCCATTGCATTGATTTCTGCTCTGATTTTTATAATTTCCTCCCTTGTACAAGCTCAGGGTTTGTCTTGCTCTTTGTTTTCTAGGAGCTTAAGATTCAGCATTTTGTTGTTTATTTGAGCTCACTCTGTTTTCCTAGTAGGGGCATTCACTGCTATGAATTTCCCTCACAGAACTGCTTTCATTGGGTCCCATAGATTCCTGTATGTTGTACTGGCATTATCATTTAATTGTAAAAATTGTCTAATTATTTCTTTAATTTCCTCTGTGACCCATTGGTTGTTCAGGAGAGTATTATTCAATTTCCATGTGTTTGTGAAATTCTTGTGGTTTCTTATGATATTCATCTCCAGTTTAATTGGACTATGATCTGACAATATACACAGGATAACTTCAATTCCTTTCCATTTAGTTAAACATGTTCTATGAGCTAGTATATGGTGTATTTTGGAGAATGACCCATGTGCAGCTGAAAAGAATGTATATTCTGATTCTGTGGTGTAGAACACTTTGTTCATGTCTAATAAGTCCATTTGTTCAAAAGCTTGGTTCAGTTCTAGAATTTCATTGTTGATTTTTTGTCTAGATGATCTGTCTATTTGTGACAGTGGAGTATTGAGGTCACACCCTACAATTTTATTGGTGCTTATTTGGTTTTTCATGTCCATTAATATTTATTTTGTATAGTTGGGGGCATTAATATTTGGTGCATAATTTTTTTTTTTTGGTATCGGGTTCAAACTCGGGTCCTTGAGCTTGCGCAGCAGGCAGTGAAACCACTGAACTAAATCCCCAGCTTGGTGCATAAATATTTATGATTGTCATCTCTTCCTCTTGGATTGTTCCCTTAGAAGGATGTAGTGACCTTCTTTGTGTCTCTTAATTAGTTTTAGTTTGAAATTTACTTTGTCTGCGAATAAGATAGCTACCTCTGCTTTTTTTTCTGGGTTCCTATCTCATGGAGAACTGTTTTCCATCCTTTTACTTTCAGTCTATGAGTTTCTTTTTGAACTAGGTGCATTTCTTGTATACAGTATACTGTTGGATTCTGGTT
>NW_004624733.1:1930128-1946250 GCF_000247695.1 Heterocephalus glaber | reverse complement strand
AGATATTTATGATTGTCATCTCTTCCTCTTGGATTGTTCCCTTTACAAGGATGTAGTGTCCTTCTTTGTCTCTCTTAATCAGTGTGGGTTTCTAATCCACTTGGTCTGCAAAGAGGATAGATACTCCTGCTTTTTTCCAGTTTCCTGTTACATGGAGTATTGTTTTCCACCCTTTATCAGGCTATGTGTTTCTTTTTGAATTAAGTGTGCTCCTTTTATTCAGCATATTGTTGGATCTTGCTTCTCGTCCCATTCTGCCAGCCTATTTCTTTTGATTGGTGAGTTGAGACCATTAACATTGATGGTTATAACTGATACGTACTGACTTATCATTGTCATGACTTTTTCTTTTGGTTTGATCCTCCCCCTTTGCTTTTAATTTCTTGTCGTGCCCAATGGGTTCATTCTGCTGGGCTTCCTGGGGCTGTTATCCTAGTTGTCCTTTCCTAGGATTTTGTCAAAAATTTTTTGGAGTGCTGGTTTGTTATTCATGAATTTCCTAAGATGGTCTTTGTTGTGAAAGTATCTTATTTCACCATCAATTTTGAAAGATAGTTTTGCAGGGTACATAAATCTGGGTTGGAGGTTGTTTTCTTTTAGGGCTTGAAACACATCACTCCAAGGTCTTTTTGCCTTGAGGGTTTGCACTGAGAAGTCTGCTGTGATTCTGATGGGCTTTCTTTTGTATGTGATTTGTTTCTTTTCTCTAACTACTTGTAGAATTTTGTTTCTTCTGTTGGCTTTCTGGAATCTTAACAATTATATGCCTATGTTTAGATTTTTTTTGATCAAGGCTACTTGGAGTCCTATATGCCTCACTTATCTGTATGTCAAGTTCTTTCCCCCTCCTTGGGAAGTTTTCTGCCATCACTTCTCTAGACAGTTTTTTTTATGTCATCTGTACTCTCTCCTCTTTCTTCATTGACTCCAATCAGTCTTCTGTTATTCTTCTTTGCATCATCTAGCAGCTGCTGAACTGTTTTCTCGTGGTCCCTTAAAATTTTAAAGAATTTTTTCTTTTCCTGGTCACTAATTGCAATCTTACCTTCTATATCTGAAATTCTGTCTTCCCATTGGCTCATTCTGCTGCATAGACTTTCAATGGAGTTTTTAATCTCCTGGAAATCTGTTTGCATCTGTTTTATGGATTCCATTTGTTTCATATGTTGGCATTCCATCATGTGCTTCTACTCCTCTGTTTTTTTTATCTGTACCCTGTCTTGATTTATTAATCATGTCTTGCACTATGGGCACAATCTTTGCTGTTATCTGAGAAATTATTTCTGATTTCATTTTTTCTCCAGTCCTCTTTCATTGCTAGTTTAGGGAGTCCAGGTGGTTGAGTATCAGAGTGTTCCATCTCCTTCCCTTTGGGGCTGCTGTAGGTGATCTAGAAGTCTGTTTCTGTGGCCTGTTTACCTGTCTTCTCATTTTGATGAGGTGGGTGGGGGAGTGTTTCTGTGGCTCACCTCCTCTGTGCTGGGAACTGTGGCATGCCTATCTGGAAGCCTCCTCCTGCTGGGAACTGTGGTATGCCAATCTGGAATTCTCCTCTCTGCTCAGATTTTGATTCTTAATCCATTCTTTCAGTCTGTTTCTTTTGATTGGTGAATTGAGGCCATTAACATTGATAGTTATACTTGAAATATATTCACTCATCATTGTCATGTTATTTTCCTGTTGTTGGTTCTTTTTTATTTTTTTCCCCTCTCCCTTTTATTTCTTGCCTTGCCTGATGGATTTGCTCTGTTGGACCTCATGGAGTTGTGATCTTCATTGTCTTTTTCTAGGATATTGTTTAGAATTGTTTGAAGTGCTGGTTTGGTATTCATGAATTTTCTCAGGTGTTATTTGTTGTGGAAGTATCTTATTTCCCCATCAATTTTGAAAGATAGTTTTGCAGGATGCATCAGTTTAGGTTGGAGGTTGTTTTCTTTTAGGGCTTGATATACCTCACTCTAGGCTCTCCTTGACTTGAGGGTTTGTGTTGAAAAGTCTGCTGTGATTCTGATGGGCTTTCCTTTCATGTGATTTGTTTCTTTTCTCTAACTGCTTATAGTGTTTTATTCTTCTATTGGGTTTCTGGAATCTTGATTATTATATGTCTAAGTATATATTTTTATTGATCATAGCTAGTTGGAGTCCTGTATGCCTCATGCACATTTTTAGGAAATTTTGATCTACTGCATGTGAATCTTCTCCCCAATTTGCAGCTCATCTTTACAGGATAGGACAAAAATACAGAAAAAATCAGTAATATAACTTATCCATCATTATAGCACCTAGAAACTTTATTTCAGTCCAATCTTTTCTTAGGTATCTTTGATGAGTTTGTAATTTTCTTTTTTGTATTAATCCATTTGTAGTACATAATGAACATATTCATAATGAGGGATTTGTGCATGTACATAACACAATCCAATTCTTTTTTTATCCCCTTTCCCTTCCTTCCCTCCAATCCTTCCCTTTCCCATTTGCAAAAGCTCTATTTCCACTTTTTCTTCGATTTATTTTCATTTAAATGTTTCCCCTCTCTCCCTCCCCCAACCCTATGTTTTGTTCCTTTTAGTGACAAAATGAATCAAGTGAGTATTAAACAGAAACATATAATCTGCTAGAAGACAAAACAGGTAAAACTTTTGAAGTTATGGACTTCTGAAAAGAACCCTGTTGTGCAGGAAATAGTACTGAGAATCAACACATGAGATTATATGAAATAAAAAGCTTCTGCACAGCAAAAAAAACCCCAGCAGTGTGAAGAGACAACCTACAGAGTAGAAAAAAAAATTGCCAGCTATTCCTCAGACAGAGAGCTAATACCTAGAATATACAAAGAACTGAAAAAAATTAGACTCCCCAAAACAAAAGACCCCATCAAAAATGGCAACTGAAATGAATACACCTTCACAGAAGAAGAACAAATGGCCAATAAATATATGAAAAAAATGTTCAACCTCACTGACCATTAGAGAAATACAAATTAAAACAACACTGAGATTCCATCTTACCCCAGAAAGAATGGCCACCATTAAGAAATCAAATAATAACAGATGCTAGTGAGGCTGTAGGGAAAAAGGAACCCTTCTACACTGTTGGTGGAAATGTAAATTAATACAACTACTATTGAAGTGTTTATGGTGATTACTCAAAAAACTAAAGCTAGAAATTCCATTTGATCCAGCTATTCCCCTTCTAGGAATCTTCCCAAAAGTATTAAAGACATCATATTATAGTGACACATACATGCCCATGTTTATAGCATAGCAAGCACAATTCATAATAGTCTTGGAAGTGGCCTATATCCATGAACAGATGAATGGATAATGAGAATGTAGTATTTACACACAGTGGAGTTTTACTCTGTCATAAAGAAAGATAAACTTGTGTCATTTGTAGGAAAATGGATGTATCTTGAGACCACAATATTGTGAAATAAATCAGACACACAAGCTTAAATATTTCATAGTTTCTGTTACATGAAAACCCCAAAGTAATAGGAAGTAGGGAGATAGGGAGATAGATCTTTCCCAAAGGAGGTGGGGATTAAGAGATGGAGGGAAGGGCAAAGTGTAAGGAGGGGAGGGAATGGGATAAAAAAGAATTAAAATGTGTTATGTACATGTATCAATTTTCCAGATGGAATTTAAACATTATTATATAATAATAAAAAATGAAAAAAAGTTTAGTGACAAATAGGTGATTTTGATTTAGAAATCTATTGCATAGCAGGAGAAATAGATGAGATTGTGAAATAACTTTCATCTCTTTGCTTAAATTTATTTTTTGATATTACATCTTTTGGCTAGCTATTGTAAATGGGATTGCTTTCTTTATTTCTACTTCAGATAATTTGCTTTTGCATAGTGTAATGCGACTGTTTTTGTATATTGATTTTATATCTTGTAACTTTGCTGAACTCATTTATTAGTTCTAGTAATTGTTTGGTGGCATTTTGGGATTTTCTGTATGTAAGATTATGGTGTCTAGTGATTAGTTCTAGAGATTTTTTGGTGGCATTTTGGGGTTTTCTATATATAAGATCATGGTGTCTGCAGAGTGACCATTTGACCTCTTTTCCAATGTAGGTGACCTTTATTTCTTTTCTTTGCCTGATTGCTCTGGTGAGTACTTCCAGAAATACTTTGAATAGAAATCATAAAAGGGAAAGTTTTTCTCTTGTTCCCATTCTTATCTTCCAACTTTTTCTCAATTCTGTACAATGTTAGCTGTTGGCTTATTACAAACAGCCTTTACTATGTTGAGATATGTTTTTTATGCCTAATTTCTTCAGTGTTTTTAATCATGAAAAATGTTGGATTATATTAAATGCCTTTTCTGCATTTGTTTCTGCATCTTTATTGTGCAATGTGGTATGTCATTTTTACAACCATTGACTGAGTTTTGCATCCTGGGAATGAATCTCATTTGATCATTGTAGAAAATCTTTGGACTGTTCTGCTGGGTTTGGTTTGATAGTATTTTGTTGAGATTTTTGTGTCTTCATCGTTTGCTGTGTCTTTACCTGGATTTGGTATCAGAGTTCTGCTGACCATGCAGAGTATGTTGCAGAAGAATTCCTTCCTCATTCACCTCTTTGAAAGACTTAAGGAAAATCTGTCTTATTCTTGAAGTGTTTGGTAGAATTCAGCAATGAAATCATTTGGTTCTTGGCTTTTCATTGGTAAAAGTCTTTTTTATTACTGATTTAATCTCATTGTTTGTTATTGGACTGTTTAGATTTTCTGTTTCTTCACAATACAGTTTTGGTAAAGCCTATGTATCTATGAGTTTGTCCACTTCTTGTAGATTATCAAACCTGTTGTCATATAGTTTTTCAAAAATAATCTGTAAAGATCTTTTATGTTTCTGAGTTGTAAGATCCCCTTTAATTTCTCATTTTAGGTTCTTGAATCTTATTTTTCTTGGTTAGTCTAACTAGAGGTTTGTTTATTTTGTCTGTGCAAGGAACTAGTTCTTTGCTGCATTGATCTTTTGTAATTTTTAAGCTTGTATTTCAGTTTTTCCTACTTTGATCTTTATTATTTCCTTCCTTCTACTAATTTTGGGTTTAGTTTGTTTTTCTAGTTCTCAGGATGTGGCAATACTATTTATTTTAGATCTTTCTACTTTTTTGATGAGGGTATTGATTGCTATAAACTCCTCTTTAATGTTGCTTATGCTGTTTCCTATAGGTTTTTATATGTTATGTCCCCATTTTTATTTGTCTGAAGAAGTTTTTACATTTCCTTATTTCTTACTTGACCCATTGGTTGTTCACAAGTTGTTTAATTTCCTTATACTATGGTGCCTCAATCCACAAACTTAATTTGTTCCACGATTTTGGAAAAGATGGCCACAACATTTGTGTTTGTGTGGGAAAGGTAGTCATGATTGTGTTTGTCACCTGGTGCAGAGTTTGTAAGCAAAAACATTTTGCCAAACTCTTCTATTTGTGAACCAAATTGTTTGCAAACAAGAGTGTTCATGAACTGAGATACCACTGTATTTATATAGTATCCAAATGGTTTTTGGCTATAGATTTTCTAGTTTTATTGTGTCAGAAAATATAATTGATATTTCAGCTTTTAAAATTTGATGAAACTTGATTTGTAGCCTATGATATGATCTATTCTGAACAATATTTCATGTGCTGATGAATAAAAATGTATATTTGGTAGCTGTTGGATGGGTTTCTCTGCAGATGTCTGGTCTATTTCTTCTAGGGCACAATGTAATCACGCTGTTCCTTTGTTGATTTTCTGTCTGGATAATCTGGAAATTTCTGGAGAAACAGTTTTAAGTTCCCAACTACATGGTGTTAGAGTTTATCTCCCTTTAGGTCTGTCCACGTTTCTTGTATATATTTGGGTGCTCAACATTAAGCACTTATACATTAAAAATTGGTTTTTTGCTTTTGGTGAATTGAGCCCTTATGATTTTATAATGAACTTCCTTCTCTCTTTTCACTGCTTTTTCATATAAATTCTATTTTATCTGATATGAGCATGCTAATTCTGCTTTCTTTGGGATTCAATGGAATATCTTATTGTATCCAATTATTTTCAATCTATGTGTTTAGAAGTGGGAACTTCTTGTAAGCACCATACAGTTGGGTCTTGCCTCTTTAAAAAATTCAGGTAGTCACTCTGTCTTTTAATTGGAAAATTCAACCCACTTACATTCAAGATAATTATTGATAGTTAAGGTCAGTAACTTCTCATTTTCTTGTAGTTCATTTTATTTCTCTCTCCCTCTGTAGTTAAGCAATATATTCTCCTAGTGTATTTTTATTCCTTGCTTATTTTTGTTCATACATTATAGATTTTTGCTTTGGGGTTACTATGAGGCCTATACAAATACATATGTTGATTAAAAGACGCCATGTTGAAATAACAGCATAATAATGAAGACAAGGACATAGACAAATGAATATGAAGAAATATGCTAATAAGGAAACTATACATACATATTCTTTCTCTACACATTTTGAATTTTTGGTGTCCTATTTTGCTTCTTTCTCTTGCCTCCCTTTTTATATATTAATATTGCAATTTTAATTGTTTCATTCTTTACTCTTCATACTGAAGACATGAATTGTTTATACACTGTGATCACAATATGAGAATGTTCTGAATTTGTTTACATAGTTACTTTTACCAATGTGTTTTATGTCTTTCTATGTTTTCTTATTAGCCACATGTATTTTTTTTTAGTGTGAATAACTTCCTCTATAATTTCTTGTAGACTAGATCTGGTAAAACATTATCTCATGTTGTGTTTGTCTGAGAAAGTCTATCTCTCCCTCATAAGTAGAGGATAGCTTTGCTGGATATTGTGTCCTTGTCTGGTGATGTTTTCTTTCGGTACTATGAAAATCTCATGTCCTTGTCTCCTGAACTGTTAAGTCTGTGCTGAGGGGGTCTGAGGTGAAGGAGACACCCATTTCCTGTTGCTTTTTGCTTGGAGCCTTTAATGTTTTCTCTTTCACTTTTGAGAACTTCATTATATGATGGGTAGACATGGTTAGTTTAAATTTGGTGACTTTTCACCTTCCTACACCTGGGTATTTGATATCCTTCTCTAGGTTTGAGAAATTTCCCATCGTTATTTCTTTGGATAATCTTTCTACCCTTTGACATCTCAAGACCTTCTTGAATCACAATAATCCTATATATTTGCTCTTTTAGTAGTCCTAACATTCCCATAAGCTTTCTTTGTACTTTTTTCTCCTCCAACTGTATTTTCAAATAAACTTCCTTTCAGGCCATTAATTCTTCCTAATGTCTGATCTATTCTGAATGAGCCCTTCTATCACACATTTAAGCATAGAGTGTATTTTACAGTTCAAGAATTTTAATTTTAATTGCTTTCATCTCTTTAAGTTTCTCTGTTGAGTACTGAAACATTTGTCTGTGTTTTCTTCAAGGTCACTGAGTTTGCTTATAGCAGCTGTTTTAAATTGTGCTCTCTATACTGATTACTCTATGGCCAGTTTCTAGCAATTTATATGGTGAAGTTATGGTTTTCTGAAAACTCTTGCTACTCGGTATGTAGGATTGCCTGAGTATTGAAGGATTGTTTATTCTAGTTTTCTTAAACTGGATTTCTTTGTTCATTTATTTCCAGAAATTCTAAGCCAGCTGCTTATTTTTTCAGAGACTGTAGTCATTTCTATGACAGTACTGGATGAGGTTCATCTATCATCTATCTCTCTGTCTATCTATCTACATTCCTTATAATCATCAGTACATGTACACATAGGTTCACTTTTTGCCAGCCTGCTGTTGTTGTGTTATCACTCTTTCAATATTAGTAGAAAATCCAGCATAAGTTTGTCCCAAATACATTGCTAGTGCGTTGTTCAGGAAGAACCAGGAGTGTGCCTAGAAAGAGTAGCCTGGCACCACACTAGGCCCAGATAACTCATACACTTATGGACTGTATTCATGTACTGTTGGATTCTACCTGGCCCTGGTCAGAAGCACTGTGGATGGGCCAGCTCTAGGCTCCTATGTTATTCCTGTGGCTGCTAGTGCCCTCAAGCTGTGTCATACTTTAAACAGTAGCAGTGAACCTGTGACATGTGTATTGTTTTTCTTTAAAGACAAAAGATGTTAATGTATGAGTTGTTTTTTCCAAACTGAAATTTCAGTATTTAGGTTTAATTGCAGTGTTGATATTTTGTGATAAATAAGTAGGTTTTGGGCTGCAGTTTGGGTACTTGTCTCTAAAAGGTTCACCATTACTACTCTAAGCCCACAACACACCAAGACTAGTACAATCCTGTTTTAGGACCAAATTTCATACTGCTAAGGATTTCCTATTGCTGGGTAGAATCATGGCCTAAGGCCACTGTAAGCAGCCACAGGTGATGCTATCTAGAACAGACATCCAAGTAGATTAGGACCTAGTGTTTACCCTGGCACTGGAACTGTTGCAGACTTGGTGAAGGCAGTCACTCTGCCAGTTAGGTTAATGTTAATCTGGGTCATAGTTGGGCCTCACAGTCAGCTGCTGGAGCCCACGCAGTCTCAGGAGAATGCATATACTGTGCCTGCACAAATTTCAGGAGGAGGGCCACTCTGAGGTTAGAAAAGTTGCAGATGAAAACTTGAGTCTGTCTTGTCAGCATGCAGATCTCTGCCAGGTCCTAGAGCTAATAGAGGCTCTCTCTGTGAACTGTGGCCTAAATAGAGGGCCTTTACTTCTACTCTCTCTTGGATCACCACAGCTGGCCTGGCACTGGGCTCTAGGACAATGACCTGTGTTTGCTTTTGTGCTCTGCTCTCAGCAGCCATGTATTGCTCTCTGCTGTCTGAGGATGAAGGAGAGCAGGTAAAGGTGGTTAGCTTGGCCCAGTGCAGTTCTAGTAGCTTAGTCTGTGGGAAGTGATGGAAGAGGTGTTACCAGGGTCTAGGGTGATGCAGGCTCCATTTAGAGCCTCTTCCTAGAGTCTTTGTGTCTTGAACAAAGAACAGGTCAAAACACATGAAAAAGGTAGTGAGGTTTTTGCACTTATTAGAGGTAGGAAAAAAGGATGCTTTACAGAGAGAGTGTGGGCCAATTAAATGTGGGAGAAGAAATATGCCCTGCAGGGCCACTGTGAAAGAGAGGGGACCGTGGCCACAAGGTAATGGCCAGTGTGTTTGTGTCTCTTATTCCTCAGGCTGGCATCAGATCTAGGCTGTGCTATCAAAAACCTGCTTGCTCTTGTGCCACACGAATTGAAGGTAGCACTTTCTGGTTGGTCCCAGTGCAGAGCTGGGGAAGTGTTTTTTTCTGCACACTGTCCCAGATCTCTATGATTGACAGGTCACATTCACTTGCCCAGCCAGCTGTCCTTACCCTAATCTCCTGCCTCAGAGGTTTTTTTTGGGGCTTTGCACTGGGGTTCTCCATGAGTATACTGGGTATCAATTCTAAGGCCTGAACTTAAATCTCTCTCCATCCCCAAGCAGGGCTGCTGGGAATTGGGAGCAAAGTGATGTGGGTAACTTCTCTTCCTGCCTGCAGAATATAGTCTTTTTGTATTGTCATATTAAAATCAGGCACTATATTCTCTCACCTGATTCCCTTAGCTCTTGTGAAGGTAGTTTGGTGAGGGAGTATTTATTCAAGTTGTTGTCCCTGCAGGGAGATGATCCTGGAGGTCTTATTTCGCTGGTATCTTGTTCTGCCTCTAGGATGTTACTGTCTACAAGAAAACTTGAGGGCCAAAGGATTAAGCAAAAAGCTAAAGTAAACAAAAACAAGAAGAATAAAAATAAACAACCATTTATAGAATTTTAAAAACTACAATACTTGTTTATATCTTACCAGTTGCTTTGGGGCTCCAGCACAAGGCTCCTTGAATGACATATCGAAGTAAAAATATAAATAATTTAGGTAACACATTTGGTTGTATATATACTTGGATATATGCCCAGAAGTTTGCCTCAGCTTCTGTGGCTGTGGTTTGTGAAGGGCATTTTCTGTGCTGTGGTTGTAAATGTTGCATTTATGTGCTGGTAGCTTTTGATAAAAGGTCATTCATTTATACTGACATCCATAGCACTTTGAACTATGGGACAGACAAAAAAGATTACAGATTACACAAATAAATTTCTTTCTGACTTCTCAAGCTTAAGTGTGTTCCCTTTCCGTTTGTTTTTTAACGTCTTTTGCAGAAGTACAAATTCTTTTTTAAAAGTCTTTCCTTTTTATATATTAAAAAAGCACTTTAGAAGTGTGCTTTTTTTAGTAACAGAGGACTATTTCTCTCATGCTCAGAAAGCCCATTCCTTGGCCCCCACAGGACAATTCCATTATCTGGTATGGAAGGGTTAAGGACACTGGGCATGAGGGAGAACAGCTGAGTGAATCAAAAAAATCTTCAAAGTCAGCATCTTGCTGAGCCCAAATCTTTCCTCTTTTAGAGTCAGTAGGAAAGCAAAGGTTACAATCATTTCCTATCATACTTTATCTTCTATGGTCTTTGTAGGTAAGAAAGTTACTTGTCCTTCAGTAGTCCTCACTTTTATTATCAGTGAGTTAAGATCATAAAATAAGATGTTCTTTGGGGAAGCTTACTTTAGTGAAAACTTTGGTTCTATGCTACTTTTCCTAGAAAAGCATATTGACCAAAGGCCTCCTTTTCCTATAAGTCAATATAAACTATCACTTCAAAGTGAAATTCTTGGATTTCTAGTGATAGTGGAGTCTAGTAAGACCTGGGGACCCAAGATCCTCTTGGGAAGTCCAGTGCCTCACAGTAATCTAGTAAATGGCATATACATTTTCCCAGGAAGAGGAATAAAGAAAATATTGGGGAGGCTGGGTGCCTGTGAACACTGTAGACTAAAGAATGGTTTAAACCACTGGACTTTTAGAGCTATGCCACTTTGAGGGAGCCTCCATCCTCTCCAGCCTTCTGAAGGGAACACTCAGAGCAGAGCTCACCCCAGACAAAGCTGACCCTCCTGTCATATCCAGTGTGCTTGGCAATTAGTTCCTCATTCTACTATTTTTCACCTTTTTTTTTTTTTTTTCTTATCAGGGATCAAACTCGGGTCCTTGCACTTGTGCAGGCAGTGGTATTTTTCACCTTTTTCCTATTATCAAGCTTGATTTTCCAGGGCCTTACCTGGTCATTTATCTCATAATTAGATCATTTTAGTTGATATCTATGGATACTGCTCTGCTAGGATTAAAAAAATCACAAGTACATTATAGTGCCTTTATGTCAGCCTCTATTCATGTGTAAATTCACCCTGGAACTGAAGCAGGTTATGACTTTCAATTAAAGAACTGTGGGGTTACTAACAAACTCCAGATCTCTTGCTATATTTAACGAGCTAATTAACAAGTAAACTCAAGGCCTGATAGATTATTTCCTTTATACAAATGACCTTATTAAACAGCATAGTTAACAATATATTTTGTAAGTGCTGAGCATTTCCTCAAGGAAGATTCTACATAACCTGATGATTTAAATTAATAGGTTTCTACTAAACTGTTTACATTATTAATGCTGGTAAATCTCATTAGCCAGCAAATGAACATGTTAAATTATCAAAATGAATAACCTGAACCGACATAATAAGTATGTTCCCTAGATGTTCTCTTTGTTATAGTTCAGGATTTTTAGTTAATAGAAATATTTTTGATCCTATGCATTGCTAATCTGCAGCATGTTGCTTACTTATTATTGGATTTGTTCATCAAATTTCACAAAATGCCCTCCAGGTATCTTTGTTTTTGCTTTATTGTTGCTTGTAAGACACATGAGTGTTATTTTCCCATTTAGTTACTTCATTAAGTCAGCCAAGGTTTGTTAAGCATTTCCTTGGGCTGAGCACTGTGTATCTTTTTCCTGAACAATTGTAATTGCTTCCTCTCCTATGCATCCTTACTAACCTAGAATTTTTCAAACTTCTTTCCACTGTAGCCTGAGGCTGAGACTTCCCAAAGCTCTTAGGAGAAAGACCAAAATGCTTATCTTGACTAAGGTACACTTTCCAGCACCATTCAATACTATTATAACTCCTCTCACTCTCTACTTCAGTTACCACAATGTTTGTTTTTAAACCCTCATACGTACCAAGCACCCTTCTGTCTCCAGGTCTTTGAAAACGTTATCTGTTTTGCCTGAAGCACTTTTACTCCCCTTCACAGTGCCAAGTCATCCTCCAAATCTCAGTTTAAGCACCACTTTCTCAACAGGCAATTATCCCTAGTATATGCTTTCAATACACTGCTCCCTCCCCCTGGCCACAGTGATCACTTGTAATGTGAAATTTCTTTCTGTGCTAATTTAGTGAATATCTGTCTCCTCTGTTAGACTTAAAAGTCCAGGAAGTCCTGCATGGAAAAGTATAGTGGCACACAATAGCCTTCTCATAAAGTACACTGAATGAATGAATGATCAGAATGTTTGAAATTTATGTTATAATTAAAGAAAATAACAAAATTTTACACAAAATGGCAGGCTGGACATGGTGAAAATCTATTATTTGTGTTGTCTAAAGACCTTTATTTTGATAATTCTCTCATCTTTTTCCAGATTAAATTCAAAATTTATATTTTCTAGCATCCCTTACTTCTCACATGTAAACTTGTGTCCAATTTTCACCGGAGATTTAGGAGACCAATTTGTAGATCTCATGACTGCTAAGTTCTTCCCGCATGAAAATTTGTGGAAGTACTGGATATTTTAGAAAATCCAAATTGATTGTTCTGACACAGGGTTCTGGTTTCATTGCTATTGAGCAATAGGCAGAGGCAGCAATGGGATTTCTAAAAGTCTGGAATCAGAGGAGCTTGGGTATTTCTTCTGGTTATATCACTTCTACCTTCACTGAAGATGATTTGTTGGTGTTTCCAGGAACTGTAAAAAATAATACCCTTTCATCTTCAGCTGCTAGAGTGAATTCTTTTGCCTTCCCAGCAACTCTAAATTGACATTCCTGAAAATATTTGCAAGATTTGTACACAACCAGCTCACACACATTCTTTTTGGAATATAAGTAGGCAATACACAGAAGCACATGGGTCAATACACACAAAAATACATTCAATGTTTAAAATGATTAGGGAAATACAAATTAATAATGGAATACCATTTGTTTATTTATAAGACTGAAAAATATGTAAATGGTTAAAATCTTCAACACAAACAGGAAGAGAAATAAGTAGATGACTTCATTAATTATTGAGGAGGGAAGGTTTTAAATCATATTCATATAATAGTACAGTCAGAATCTCATACATTCTCACTAATGTACAAACAACACAAAATGCCCACTATCATCAATAGTACTCATTATTGTTCTGGAAGTCCTAGAAAATCTGATAAAATTAGAAAAGAAAATAAGAAATATCAATATTAGATTCAAGTAATTTTGATGTTTCATTCTCATGCCAATTTTCTAGCTAGAAAAGTCCTGATTATCACCTATTGTAATTTATAAAAATTTAGCAAGGTAGTCATAGAGTATCAGGTACATATGTAAAAAACCCCTAAACTTTCTTGTATCCAGAATAATTAGAAATTATAATGAAAAATAACATAATCAAATCATTAGAAATCACTTTATCACATAAAAAAAGATTACAAGAAAAATATACAAAAGGCTTAAATGAAGCAAAATTATTTTTTAAAAAGTACTGATAGATATCAAGAAGAAAAAAAAAGAAGAAAATCTGAGTAAAATATGTTTAAGGATGCTTGTTGTATCAATGTTTACAATTTAAAAAGTAAAAAATGACAAGAAGAATTGAAAACAAATATCCATTGATAGGAAATACTGTTACACCATTTGTGATATATCAGCACAATGGATCCCTTCCAAAACATAAAAATAAAAATTGTTAAAAAATGAGGCTCCCTGAGGAGGTAGTTCTTTTTTTTTTTTAACTGAAAAAAATTCCATTAAGTTTATTGGTACATTTTAGGTATACATTATGATCACATTCATTATTGGGAATCTGTACCTGTACATGATATATCTTGGTTCTTGTTGTTTTCCCCATTCCCCTTCCTTCTCTTCCATCCTTCTACCCCTCCCTATTTACAAAAACTTTGTTTCCATCTTTTCCTTCTTTTCTATCTCCTTCCTTACACTGCCTGCCAGGTTCCACACAAGCTTTGACCAGCCTTGCAGATGCAAGTTTTTTGCGCTTCCAGTCAGCACACACTGGACCACCTCCGGTTTTGACTCTGGGTCATGCAGTTTGGAGACCCATTTCATATGGCTTCTCAGAATCTCACAGGGAGCAAAGGGGGAAGCCAAAATTCAAGTATTTTCTTTATACTGTCTGTATAGTTTTTAATTTTTTTAAAAAAGTGCTCACTTAAAAAATTTATAGACATGTAGAGAATCATTAGAACCAAGTTAAATTACAAATTCAATATATATGTAGGGATGTAAAAAGGAAAAAGCATAGCCAGATGGATGGGTAGGATAAAATGAAAGATCGAGAGTTATTTACAAAGTTTGAAAGCATAGGAGTTTCAGGATTGGCAGGGATGATGGAAGTTCAAGTTCAGACATATTGAATCTGAACTATCTGTTTTTAGACATTAATAAAATGGCATGGAAGAGATCAGTCTTCTCATTAGGCATGCAAAAGGAGGAGCAAGGTTACTCATTAATACATAAAGAAGCTAGTCATTTAATCTGATAGTCTGTTTAAAGAGACATTACTAAGTATTGATTACCCGAAGGTAAAATTTATAAGCTAAATGTACTAGGTTTGTTCCAGTTTTATAATTCTGAATTTATGAAAATACATTCATGATTTAATTCTTAAGCATTATTATCAGTTAATATAATATCTGAAATCAGAATGATTGTTTGGTTTAAGTACAACTGTTGCTCTTCTTGGTTGTAGCAACAGAGCTCCTTCAGGGGTATTCAGAATGTGTTTTGGGAACTAAGGCATTTATCCACTCAGTTTGACTTCTGAATGCCTATATCTTTTACTCCAGTTACTGCAGAGGCTATCATTTTCTATATGCATCATGACATGAATAGTTTGGGACTTAGTGGACTTAAATATTCATTAAAATTGTTATTGTTTTATGAACTCACTCAAGATGTTTACCTATCAACTTATTTGAATAGCATATCAAGATATTTTAAGTACCAAATATAACATGAGATGTTCATCCCTCTCCTTGCCCAGTAGTCTTTTACATTTTCTGTAGAAGAAAATTTGAATGAATATTTTTTCCATCATAGTACCCCATAGAATCATGACACAGATAGTATACAAAAGCTCCCCCTTGCCAGTCTTTCCACTGCTGCCATTTATTTTGGGTAAAGCTAAAATTAACTTTTTCTTCCATCTCTATAACATTACTGCATTGGTTTGTGTGTCAAAATAACATCTACCCAAGTTAAAACTCTTAGTGAGATGGCTAAATGTTTGGCATATGCTAATGATGTGAATTTCAAAGTGTTCATAAAACAGTGAAAGGGCCTAGTGTGTCTTCAGCCATCCCTATGTGATAGCCTAGCTATCATTACAGCCTCCTCCTTAGCGAACCAGTGAGCTCAAGTTCTTCCTACTTTCACTTCATCAAAATAAGCTTTCAGGACATTGTATGATAAATTTATTTAAGACAAGGTGTAAATGTTTAATGCATCTGGTAAATTACCCATCCAGTGTGAATTTGCATTTTTTTATAGGGAGAAAATTTTAGGAAAAAAATTCAGATATTAACATTAGGTTGCTTGATATTCTAGGAATAAGATGAAACATTTCCAAATTCTTATATTTATACAAGTTAAATGGATAGTTGAATCATCTATTATTTCTACAACTGCCTACATGTAGACTCTGACTTAAGGAATAAAAATACAATTAGATAGAAGAGCTAATTATTATTTTTTTAAAGAAAAAATAAATTTGTGCATAACTAGCTACTCAATTTTTTAAAAAATTTTATTTTATTGGTACAATTTATTTATACAATATAATGACATTCATCATTGGAAATTTGCACCTTTACATAATCTCTTGGTTCTTATATTTCCCCCTTCCCCTGCCCTCCTTTCAACCCCTCCATCCCTCCCTATTTACAAAGACTTTGTTTCAATTTTTTCATTTTCTCATATTAATTCCATTCCCTTCTTTCCT
>NW_004624733.1:1909813-1925533 GCF_000247695.1 Heterocephalus glaber | reverse complement strand
ATTTCATTTTTTCCTGATCCTCTTTTGTTGCCAGTTCAGGGATTCCAGGTGGTTGAGTATCAGAGTGTTCCATCTTGTTTCCCTTTGAGGTTGCTGTAGGTGATGTAGAAGTCTTGTTTTGAGACCTGTTTATGTGTCTTCTCATTTCAATGGGGGCAGGGGGCTGTTGGCTCCCACACAGCTCATCTCCTCTGCACTAGGAGTGGTGGAATGGCAGCCAGGAAGCCCCTTCCTCTCAGATAGGAGTGGTGGCATTTTGGCCCAGAAGCTCCTACCTCTTGGCTGGAAGCAGTGACATAGCAGCCTGGAAGCCCCTTCCTCTGGGCTGTGAGCAGTGAAATGGCAGCTTGGAAGCCCCTACCTCTGGGCCAGGAGTGGTGGAACCACTAGCTACTCAATTTGGATTGGCTAGCTTCCTGTCTTTCTTGGTCCAGCTATTTTCTCTATTATTCCAAGCCCCAATCCTAATGTCCCAAGATCTTTCTCAGAATTCTACACTGGGAATATTTTTTAAGCAGAATATTTAAACACTAAGTAGACGCACTAGCCATGATGGCTGCAATAGAGTTGAAATGCTAATTTATACTTCCTGCTTCAAAGGTTGGACATCATTGCTTCCTAAAGGATAATAAATACCATTTTTTCACATCAGTCAACAAAGATACATATTTAGTGCTATACCACTCTTCAAGTAAATTCTGTACACAGGGTGGGAGGTATAAATACATTTACTGTCATTGAACAAAGGTCTATAAGAAACAAAAATGTACCATCATAGGAACTGAAGGACAATTGTTAAGGATGACTAAGAACATGAAGAGACCATAAGACAATTAAATTTATTAACTCAGATCCTAACCTGACCTTTATTCAACCCAAAGTTGATGGAATATTTTCAAGGAGAAAGGTAATATATCATAACAAGTGCTGCAATTCCCAAGAGTTTAGAATTCTGAGTTCTGTCTTCTACAAGTGGTCTGTCTTCAGTAGTCTTTATGGAAGGAGGTACATGGTTTCCCACCATTCAGGATTCTGCTAGGAGGTTGGGTCATGCACTCTTATCTGCCCACAGTCCCCAAGAAAGTCAGAGTAAATAATCCCCCACCAAACCCTTGTCTGTGCCTTTGTATGGAACACATCTAGGTTTCCACACAAGAAGTTCATAAGATCCAGATTTGGAAATGAGAGAACAAGCTGTTGGGGTTATTCTCCCTGACCAGGCTCACAGTCTGTTCAAACTTCCATGCTTCTTTTCTTTCACTCTCACTTGGCCAACAACATACTTCTGACCTGCATTAAATAAAGTAAAACTCAAGTATTTTAGTTTTACACTTCAGATTCACTAACTATTACATTTTTTAGAAAGACACTCTGCAAAAGGTTGCTGAATGTTTTAAGCTAAAAATTTAATGGTTCTCAATTATCTTAACACATCTATTTCATATGTAAGACTATTTGCTAGAGTAGAATGTTGCCCTATCCTAATCTTAGCCATGGTGGAAAACATACCTGCAATCACCATGACTGCTTACAAATTGGACTGCCAATATCTGTAAAGAATAATGCCTTTAAAATGTCATAAACATCTTTATAAATGTATATATATATATATATATACACACACACATACACATTTATTTATATTTATTTTACAATCTATCTATCCACTGGAGCAGAAGAGATAACTGTTTATTTCAAACAAATGTTTTCACTTTTTCCACAGTGAAAGTTTCTGTGAGATAAAGCCCTGGATTAAAAGAACACACAGGCCCAGGTTACTGTCCTTTTAATAAAATGTCAGGCTAAAAAAGAGAACAATCAGAAAGCTTCATCTGAACTAAATCAGCCACCAAACTGAACAACCTCATTACATCTTAGCAAAACTAAAAGCAGAAAAAACTGAAATAAAAAATGAAGGCAAAAAGAATATCAAGCCTTAAGACCCAAACACCCCCCCATCCACAACCCCCAGGAAAGAGGGTGAGAATAAACAAAGTAATCCTCCACCCCTGCAATCCCTGTCATCAATGCTGCACTGAGAGTCTTTGTCTCTTGTTTGGGCTCTGGACCTCACCAAGCACATGAAGGGAATTATGTAAGGAGTTACTCCCTCTGCCCCAAGATCATTTAGTTGATAAAAATTCACAGTTCGTAAGAACTTTTGAAAGCCTTTAATGGTGTAAAATACTACCAACCTGATTGTTGCTAACAATTAAACATTTCTAACATCAGGCTGATTTAACACAATAAATGGTCTATATATTGAAAGAATTAATAAACAATAATCTTCAAATTAAAATAATCAAGAATTTTTCCTCATATTCTTATAATAAAGAAATAATGATATCTAATATAAAAATTGTCTGGAGTTTTCTTTTTTCTTTTTCCTGAGATATACTATTAAAGAGCTACCGTATTTTAACAATGCAAGAAAAATTAAATTGAAACATTTTCCTTATCTTTGCCAATTTAAAAAAGTACCTAAAACCTTCATTTTAATCATTGACTATTGAATAGGTAGGTAACTTATTTGTGCCTCAGCAACTCACCTGTAAGAGGGGATTAACAATGTTTAGGTGATGCATGTTCAGGTGTACTAAGAACAAATACAAAGTGAAAATAAGAGGCTATATTTTTCCTGCTCCAAGAAAAGATTTTCCTTTCCTCCTTTTTTACTGAGCATTTAATTTAGAAAATTTAAATTATTTTCTGTTCTCTTTAAAATGTATATAAATGCTTTTGAAAACTAGATAGGCCTGCCTCTGTCACCTCTGTGTCTATAGCCCAAGAATGTCTTTCTCATGGACTTTGAGAGTAACATGTAAACATCAAAAGTTAGCATCCTATCTCCCAATTTCTGTGGACACCTTGCTCCACTTGCAAAATTATCTTCAATCATAAAGTTTGAGAATTGTGTTTTCCTCCCAGATAAAGCCAACAGGCTAACACAAATGATAACCCAATTACCAGGTAAAGTAAGATGAACTACGTGTAACAAATGGGGTTATCAGACCTATTACTTGAGACCCACTTACTGCTGTTTTTTAAAACATGTACATAATAACTATCTACTTGGATAAATATATTTTTTCTGGTACCAGGGATCGAACTCAGCTTGTGAGGCAGGAACGACACCACTGAGCTAAATCCCTGGCCCTGCTTGGCCATATCAAGAGTGGGATTTCTTTCTGTCTTTGCAATCTTTCACTGGATTGCTTGATATGTGCATCACTTCTGGTTTAATGCTTATTGAATAATAAAAGCATTTTCTCCACCTAATACCCTTATGGAGGTGATGATTTTGGTTTGGGAAAAAATTTGCGTGCAATTATATCCCTCCAACATATGGAAAGAATGATGGATATGTGTTCCAAGTGGCACATGGTTGCGGCCAGTTTTTCCACAAAAGAGACTGAAAAAACTTACACAAACAATTGAATTGACCATTTTGGCTTTTTTTAGACTTATTTGAATAATTAACCCAAATAAATATTAGCTAAATATTATATTCTCAATAAATATCTGTCTATTGATAAACATGCTACTTTAAGGGTGGCTCTATTGCTAAATTTGTTAGATTTTGTTTATTTTGGCTTAATCGAACAATTATCTTGTATTATGAATCCCCATTAATTTTGTAAGCCTATCCTTAATGGAGATCATAAACTAGGTCATACACATTGATAAAGAAGTGTTTGGTTTGTGTCCTTCTTTTGTGCTGTTGTAGCTGAATACCTGATACTGAGTAATTTATTAAGAAGGGAAATTTCTTTTTTTTTCAGTTTTAAAAATTGGTGCATATTTGCAGTACATAATTACATTCTTTGTGGGGAGATGGTATATGAACCTAAGACATCTGAATTCTTCTTTTAATCTCTCTTCCTTCCTCTCCTTCTCTATTCCCTCCATCTCTTGGTCCCCTTCCCTTATGCAAAAGACCTATCTCCGTTTTTCCTATTGTCTACCTTTACCTTGATCTCTGTTATGGTTTATATCTAGATGTTCCCCCAAACTCGCCTGGTCTCATAAATGGGAGCTTTTAGGAGATGACTGGGTCATGAGGTGATACTCATCATGGATTAGCCGCCTGATGAGTTTATACCTAAATGTGATGTTGGGAGGTGAAATCTGGTCAGAGGAGGTGAGTCTCTGATGGTGTGTCCTGGAAGAGTGTATCTCCCTCCTCCCTTAATCACTCTCTGCTTTCTGACTGCCATGCCCTGAGCAATTCTCCTCTGCCTTGTGCCTGGGCCATGCCACCCTGCCTTGGTGCCAGCTGATGATGAACTGAAACCTCTACAAACTGTGAGCCAAATAAATCTTTCCACCTTTGCTTTAGGTGTCTGTAATTTTACTCCATCAATGAATAAAGTAATTAAAAGACTTTTTATTTGTATTTTGGGTTTCCAAGATTTAGCTCTTATGAATTGTGCTGCTATAAACATGGGTATGCATATAACACTGTAATATGATGTCTTTAACTCTTTAAGGAAGGCATCTAGTTTTAGTTTTTTGAAGAATCTTCATAGTGATTTCCACAGTGTTTGTAATTGTTTACATTCCTACCAACAGTGTAGAATGGTTCCTCCTCTCCCTTCCCCCACAGCCTTGCCAGCTGTTGTTATTATTGATTTCTTAATGATAGCCATTCTTTCTGGAGTAAGATGGAATTTCAGCATTGTTTTAATTTGAACTTTTCTAATGGCCAAGGATGTTAAAGATTTTTTCGTTTATTTATTGGCCATTTGTACATGGTCTTCTGAGAAGTATCTATTCATTCCAGTTGTTCATTTTTTTTTTTTTTTTTGGTACTGGGGATCAAACTCAGGACCTTGAGCTTGTGAGGCAGGTAGCAGCACCACTGAGCTAGATCCCAGGCCCCAATTTGCTCATTTTTTAATTGGGACTTTTAGGGGGTCTAATTTATTTGAGTTCTTTATATATTCTAGGTATTAGTCCTATGTCTGAGAAATAGCTGGGAATTTTCCCCCCATCTTGTAGGTAGTTTATTCATTCTATTGGTTGTTACCTTTGTTGTGCAGAAGCTTTTTAAATTCATATTATCCCATTTGTTGATTCATAATGTTATTTCTTGTGCAACTGGGGTTCTGTTCAGCATGTCCTTGCTTATGCCTATGTCTTCAAGAGTTTTACCTGTTTTATCTTCCAACAGGTTGTTTATATTTTAACATTTAGATCTTTGATCCATTTTGTTTTTAGTTTGGTACATGGTAAGAAATAGGGGTCTAGATTCAATCTTCTGCATGTGGATAGCCAGTTTTCCTAGCACCATTTGCTAAAGAGGCTGTCTGGCCTCCTGTGTGTTTTTCAGTCCCTTTGTCAAAGATTAGTCGGCTGAATGTGGCTGGGGTTGTTCTGCAGCCTCTATTCTGTTCCACTGATCCATATATTTATTTTGGGAAATTCATTTCTTACTGCTCTGGAGGCTGGGATCTCCAAGAGCAGACTGCATCTAGTGAGGGCCTTCATATCAGAAGGTGGAAGTTCAAGAGAACACATACAACAGAGAGAGGAAGGGGATAGAACTCATTCTTTTGTCTGAGGCCTCCCCTACAACAGCTAATTTTTGGTAGAAACCTTATGATTTTATCACCCCTGCCAGATCCCACTTCTCAACACTTCATCGGCAATTACTTCTCCACCACACAAACTTTCTGGCACATATTAAAATATAGCAGTTTACCTCCATTAAGTTTTAAAAGAATTTGAACATGAATGACTTTACCCTCTGCTTTAGAAATTCATCATCTCTCTGTGGTCAAAATAATAGAGAATACTGAACACACCTGCTTTGTATCAGGTACTATTAGTACATTTATGAATTAACTTACAATACATAATTTCCACAAATTAAAGATAGGTCATATCATCTCCATTTTAAAAATGAGTTGCTGACCCCAACCAGAAACTATACTACAAATCTACTGTGATAAAAACAGCATATTACTGGCAAAGAAGCAGAGCCAAGATCAGTGAAATAGATTAGAAGATGCAGAAACAACTCCAGACACACTCAGCCACCTCATCTTTGACAAAGGAGCCAATCACCCTCACTGGAAGAAAGATAGCCTATTTAATAAATGGTGTTGGAAAAACTGGATTTCAACCTGCCAAAAATTAAAACTAGATCCCTAGCTTCCACCATGCACTAATCTAAGATCAAACTGGATTAAAGATCTAAATATTAAAACAGAAACACTAAACTTGAAGGAAGATAAGTTAGGTAGAACTCTTGAAGACATTGGCATAGGAATAGACTTTATGAACAAACCTTCAGTAGTACAGGAGCTAGCACAGAGTCAACAACTGGGATCTCATCTTATTAAAATGCTCTGCACTGCAAGAGAAACCACCAACAGAGCTAAGAGACAACCTACAATGTGTAAAAAAAAAATGGTAGCAGCTATACCAAAGACAAAGGACTACTATCTAGAATCTATAAAGAACTGAAAAAAATCAGACACCCCCAAATTTAAAGACCCAATTCAAAAATGGGCATCTGAAATGAACAGACATTTCTCAGACAAAGAAGTAAAAGCAGCAAATAAATATATGAAAAAATGTTCAACATCACTGGTCATTCGAGAGATGCAGATGAAAACAACACTGAGATTCCACCTCACCCCAGAAAGAATGGCTGCTATCAAGAAATCAACCAATAACAAATGCTGGCGGGTGTGTGAGGAGAAAGGAACCCTTCTCCATTGTTGGTGGGAGTGCAGACTGATGCAACTACTGTGGAAATCAGTATGGAGATAACTCAAAGAACTAGGGCTACAGGTCCCATTTGACCCAGGTATTGCCCTGCTGGGTATCTTCCCAAAAGAATTAAAGAATCATACCACAGTGATGTATGCTCACCCATGTTAATAGCAGCACAGTTGGTAACAGCTAAAGCTTGGAAACAGCCCAACTGTCCATCAACTGGAAACTGGATAAAGAAGATGTGTTTTTTTAATAAAATGGAGTACTACTCAGCCATAAAGAACGAGAAACTAGAGACATTTATAGTTAAATGGAGCATATTGAGGCCATACTCAAATGAAATAAGTAGGATACACATGTGTGAATACTGAATTAGCTTCTCTAGTGTGAGAAACTGAAAGTGTAAATAAGGATTAAAATGATTAAAATGAGTAATTGATATTTTGAAATAGGAAGAAAAGGTCCAAAAGGGGTAGGGGAAGTGGGAGGGAAAGGGGAAAGGAAAGAAGGAAAAGGAAAAATTATGAGAAAAGAAAAAAAAATGGAAACAAAGTCTATATAAATAGCGAAGGGTGGAGGGGGTGAAGGGTACACAGGTAATGGGGAAAAAATAAGAACCAAGATACATCATGTATAGGTACAAGCACCCAATGATAAATGTAAATGTATTGTATACCTAAAATGTACCAATAAAAGAATTTAAGCAAAAAAAAAGTTGCTGAGCAGAGAGAAATTAATTACTTAAGGTGATAGGATTTGTGAAATATGATGAGAATTCATGAATCCATTTGGCTCCTGCACCAATGACTTCAACAACAGTGAGGGATATGCACTGTTTCTGATTTTTCTAAGTCAGATTCTGTTCCTATAAAAGAAAGAGACATAGAGTTTTCTTTTGGCATATTTCTGGCTTCTGGAACTAACAAAGTTTCAGAGTTTGAACTTTACAAAATTAATTCTTTTTCTTTTCTAAGGCTGCATTTCCCTCAGCAAGAGAAGTGGGGAAATAAGTACAAAGTCAGGGAAACTAATGATTTACTCTCTTATAATTTGATGTCATGTTGCCCAGGTATAAAATTCTTATACAATTTTTGGGTTTACATTACATTACGATGGTTTACATTAGCAATTAATGATCACCTACCTGTCCAGTATAGCTAAAGAGATCTCTTATTTTATTCATAATATTTCAAAAAGCAAAATAGCAAAAAAAGCAAAATAACATATCCACAACACATAGGAGTACTTCTCTGTAACAATACTTTTATCAAAATATTCAGGGAGCACCTCCACCCTAGGGTGAGGGGTAGACATTAAATTCAGTGGTCATTAGGAACTGAGTGTTAACATCCATCAAAGGGCAGAATGAAGAGATGAGAAGATAAAGAGGAATGTTACAATTGATACCCCAGCTACAAGCCAGGAGACACCAAAATCTATTACCACTGTGAAAAGTGACTCTAGGAAAACTCTAGCAAAGCAGACAAGGGGGCAATAAGCTTTTCTCTGGGAGAGAAAAAGCAAAACTCAGGTAGGAAATTTCAAGCCCAGCCCTATACCTCACACAGCTTTGGAGATCAAACATATAATTCCTTGAGAGGCACAGAAAACCCAAAGCTGAAAAATTAATGTAAAACTGGTGTCATACTTGGAGTGCTTACCAAAAGAAAATATAGGGCCATTCTGTACAAGAGCTCCCCAAATCTAGGCTGCAGAAGTTTCATTAGGAAAAACAATCCACATGAAAATCAAACTTACATTTAAAAATGATAAAACTCGTGGAAGAAACAATCCCGCAAAATGCATGAATCGCCAGACTGAAGAAACATAAGCAAAATAAAGATAAATTTACACCTAGACATATAGCAAAACTGAAGAATGCCTAAGACCAAGGAAATTTAAAGTTTAAAACTCTCAAATATTTTTGAAACTAAAGTGTTCCTTTTTTACACTAGTTGCATTATTTTTCATTTTAACATAATGTGAACATTAAATCATCACAGACAGTATCACTGTAGAAATAATTACTTTGAAATCTCATTTCTTGTATGGAAGTTTAAGGAATTCTTTATGAAAAAATTGGAGTACCCCTCCCTCTGTTACCATTACTCATTCCTGAGACTCATCAAGTTGAACTTGAAGCTTTTTAATCCTTACACAGAAATGTCTCTAGGTGTTCATTTGTCACTTAGGTCAGTGGAAATCTTGCTTGTCAGGACAAAGATCTGGTGTGTTTTTTTACTTTGACAAAGCTGGCAGATAACCTTTTAAAAATTTGTATTTCTTTCATTAAAATCTCAGCTTAGACACCAAAATTGACATTCTTATAAATACTTAAATAAAAGTTCATGTTTACATAAAGTATTCACCTTTCTATCTCTAATACTCATTGAGCACATGTTTACCAAGTGTTTCTTCATCCTAGAAGCAGGGAGAGGGGTTGAAGATAATAATTATATGTTAAACTCATTAGAGAAACATCAGACTAAATCACCTATCAATGTGTTCTCTGAGGAGTGAGCATATAATAGAAAAAACCAGAGTCACAGAGCATAAGAAAATGATTACATTCAGGAGCAGTAGGGGGAAAAAAAGCCAAATAAAAGGAGTCTTATTTCACAGAGGAAAATGACCATAAATTATTAAGGGTTTCAAGAAAGCACAAATTATAGTATCAGGATAAGGTGAAGCCAGGACCATTTAAGTTGGTGATCGGAAGGCTCATTGAAGATAATAATTAAAAACTTGAGACATTTGCAAACAAGAAAAAAGTTAGTGGCAAGAAAATGAAAGCAATCCGGAGAAAGCATCTACAAGAAATTTAGCAGCAGATAGAGAAGATCGATGGCAGCTATGAGGAGAATGGTGGTTCACACAGGAAGAAATGAGAAGACTATTTTTGAAAGAATGGAGACAAAATTATATCAATAAAAACTGATTACCCTAATTCAGAAGAGGGATCTGTTAGCTTTTTGTCACCTGCAATAAACTACTTGAGATAACAACTTAAAAGAGGGCCAGATTTATTTTGGCTCATGGTTTCAGTCCATGGTCACTTGGCTCTGTCCCTGAGTGGGACACTCAGTCCCACTCAGTGTCCTCAGTGGGTCACTGTCTCCACAGTGGGAGGTGGAGAGCAGAGCTGGTCACTTTATGGCAGCTGGGAAGCATAGAGAGCAGCAGGGGGAGAGGAGGACAGAGGAAGGGGCAGAGAGACAGACAGACAGACAAACACACACACACCAGGGACACAGAGCCTTACAAATGCACCCTCCAGAGACATGCCTGTGGTGACTTCCTTCCTTCAATGAAGCCTCCTAATAGCTGGTTTAGCTAGCTCAGCGAGGTCAGCACACTCAGGATTCAGTTGGCTTTCTAGGCCCTGTCTCTGGACATTGTGAACACTGTTGCATTGGGTATCAGGCCTTCAACACACGAAACTCTTGGGGTTATTATGGACCTAAGCCCTAACAGTATCTAATGAAACTTTCTGAGGTATTAGAATCAAGATGAAGGCAGAGGGGGAACAATAAGATGAGACAGCTCTTAATTAGGAAGGTTCTCATGGGCAATGAGAGATAATATGAGGAAAAGACAGAAGCTCCTATGAGAAGGGCTTCCGCCATAGTTATGCTCTTCTGTGGGAAATGGGGAGACATTGGGAGTGTTGCAGGGAACCAGTAAGACCCCACTGGAGAGAGACAACAATCTGGGGTAGATCATTGCTGTGTACTTTTGTAGACCCTCATTGTCACTGTATATTGTATATTTACACACACATATATTTCCATTATGTACATGCAATACATGTATAATCTGTATGATACACATACACACATGTGCACACACACACACACACACAGAATTAGAAAATACTGACACCAACTAGAGGGAAAGATTCTAGCCCACTAAATTGACTAGTAGGGCTCTGTTCTACGTTTAACTTTAGCAAATGAAAAGAAGGCCATTTTGTATTTAAAAAGCAAGAAAGTCTAAGATGGAGAAAAGTTAGCTTGAACTATCTCACCCAAACAAACAAAATAAAGCCAAGGAAATGAATTTGGAAAAGTGATTATATAGCAAGACAGTTAATGTGGTATTTCTTTTTATATAATCTTTGAAAAGTATTGGCATAACTTTTCCATTTTCTTTTGCATAAAAGTAAGACCCTAAATTTAAAACATTTCTACAAAGTTCAGATGCAAATGACAGGGTAAAGAAGAAGGAGCACCAGAGTCTATGGTTACATAAAAAAAATGAAATCTGGAAGAACCATGCAATGCCTAAAAGACTCACTTCATCCTGGAAGGTATCACGTGCTTCAGTCCCTAAGTGACAGCAAAGATGCAGAATCTGCTAGCATCAGAGAGGAATGTTCTTGCAAGAGCTGGTGCATAAAATATGCAAATAGGCATCAATTAATAAAACAAATGATTGTATAGGACAAATGTGATAATGTGGTTTGTTTTTAACATAACAATATTGTAAATTTTAAAAAGCTAAAGTACATCAAACTGTATCCTTATTTAAAAAGTAAAATTTAACTTAAAATTTTCCATGAACAGAGTAATTTCTGAGCTATTGTCTGTGAATGTCAAGAGTCCTTACCATCTCGGGAGAGCTCTGCTTATGACTGATACACAACAATAATAGTTTGTTCCAAGGTACGTATATTTAAGTTTATTTGTTTGTTTTGTTAGTGGTTATTTGGAAATACAAATACAAGTTTTTCAATACAATCAAGTACTTTCCAGAAAAACCTGGGTTTCTTTCTAACAGTAGTCACAGTTATTTTGTTCACATTTTGCCAGCTTCAAGCTAAATATTTTTTTTCACTTTACTTCTTTGTCTACATCCAGCTGAACTCAGATATACTGCCTGAATGACCCAGACATACAAAAATCCCTCCCACTGGTTTTTAAAATAAAATCTTCACTTATAAAACTGAAACACTAAAGCATTAAAATACAAAAAGCTCATTTAACTCACTTCACAAAAGCATTAACAGATGACGTATCCCTTCCATGACTATTTCAAGACAAACGAGTCAACGTTAACACCAAGTGTAAATAGACAGAGGGATACTGAATGGTAAAGAACTCAAACTCTACCCAGACGAGGCTGTAATGGCAACCATTGAAGACACAGAGTCCCAAACACGGCTAAACAGGGGTCACAGCACGGCCGGAGGCCTCTGCACCTCACAACACAGCTACGTGGACGGGTGGGGTGCCTGGCAGGCTGCCTGGCTGACGTGGTAGCTGTGATGTGTCGAACTGAATCTTCTGGTGGGCGGGCAGAAGTGCAGGAGGAGGAACCCGCAGTCCACGCGGGGCTTTATCTGTACTGGTAATTCATGCTGTGGTCTGCATTCCTGCTATATCCACCCTGTGAGGACTGGTAGGAGCTGGGAGGGCCGCTGTAGTTCTGGCCAGAGCCCGGGGAGTTGTAGTTCGACCGTGAAGAGTAGCCTCTGAATTTGCTCTCATAGCTGTAGTCTGAGCCGCCCCCACCTCCCGGCAAGCTGTACGAGTTCCAGTAGGAGTAGTTGCCTTGCCCGTGGTTGTGGCCCTTCTGCTTGCCCTGCGGTGGGCCATAGTTGTCGTACTGGCTCTGGTTGTAGGACTGCTGCTGACCCTGGTGGGACTGGTAGCCTGAGCAGTAAGATGGCTTCTGCTGGGCCCCATGTGGCGGCTTCTTTCCAGTGTGTTTTGGGGGTAACCGGTGAGTTGTAGTTGTCCCCTTGGTAGTAGGAGCCACAGCCGGAAGAGCCACCACCGCCCCCGCCGCAGCCACCACCAGCATTCCCAGAATGCTCTCCGTGGCTGTAGAACTGACTATAGCCTGCTGTTGCCGAGTTGCCGCCGTACCCATAACTTCCGTACCTGGAGCCAGCATTCATGTAGCCTCCGTGGTTGGCGCCCCCAAACCCGCAGCTCGGCCTCACCCTCGGATGCTGCCGCCTCGGCCCCGCCCTCGGTGGTTGGCGGCCGGGGGCACCTCATTGTGCATGGGGCCGCCCATCCCGAAGCCCGGCTTGTGTGGCTTGGCAGCAAATTTTGGTCCGCCTCGGACAGGGACTGGTGCTCTCTTCTTTTCGTTGGCATCGAGGGCAAGGGGGGCATCAGGGAAAAGCTTTTCAAGTACAGTGAACGAGCTTGACGTATGCCTTTGCTACTTTCTTGTTTGAGCCAGCACCTTGAAACTTCTGTCCATCGACCTGACCTCGACCTCCATGACGAAGCGCTTGTCATGGCTGCCTCTGGTCTCAGAGATGAGCTCGTACTTGAGGCCTCGCCTCTTTTCATTCAGTTCCATAACTGGGTTCTTGCCATGCTTAGTCAGGATCGGCCCCTGCTCAGCAGTGGCATCCGAGGGGAAGGTGACGCTGGGGGTCGACACAGCTTTCACCACGGCGGGCAGGGCCGCCACAGCAGGCTTTGCCTCCGTTTCCTCAGCAGAGTCCTCTCCCTTGCTGGAGTCCCTGCCTTCAGCACCTGTCGGCAAGCCCATGTCCTGTAACACCTTAACAGCCACGTGCAGCTTGGTGGTCTTCTTGGAGGGCTCTGAGGCCTCAAATGAGCTGCCATCCACTTCCACGGATATGGTGAAGATGGGGGCGCACACAGGGCCTGTCTGGGACACCAGCTTATACTGCAGCACCAGCTTCAGCTGGTTCAACCGTATCAGTGCATTCTTGGCCTGGGGAGGCTCAGCCTTCTCCTCTTCCTTTTGAATCTTCTTTTTGCTGGGGGACTTCTCTTCCCTGTCCTCCTCCATTGGGTGTTTCATGGGGATAATGGCATAGGTGGTGCTGGGAGGGATTTGAACGATGTAGTCCACTGGATTCTTGTTCTTTGGTTTCTTGGGCATCTTGGAAGGCAGGGGCTCCATGCCCAGGACTTTGTGGAGCTGGCCAAAGGCAGCGAGCCTCACTGCATGCTGTGCACTCTGTGTGATATCTTCCCATTGCTGTCTGTCTAGTTGCCCAATAGCATGGGTGGCTTCTTTTTCACAAGGGTCATAAATGCCAGAACCATCTGGCATCATGATGCCGGATGCCAGGCACTTCAGCACTCTCTGCAGGGCCTTGCAGGTACCCATTGGCCTGTTGGCTGTGCAGATGGACTTCTCACACAGGCGCTCTAGGGCCCATCCTCTAGGGGACCCCAGATGGGCACAAGGGTCCACAGGTCCCTCAGGGCCCAGATAACAATGACACAGGACTTCAGACCGTTGGCCCTGGCCTGGAACCACTTGGCGTGTCAGAGGGACACCAAGGCAGCAAGGCATTTCTGCCTGTCTAGAACGTCCCGGGCGGGGGGGGGGGGTCATTGACTGATAGCGTTTCTCCAGCTAGCACCTTCTCCATCTCTTCTCTGACAACGGGGGATGTTAGTGGATGGTCAGAGACAGTGGGGGCTCTTTTGCATTTTTTATCACAATTGCAGCATCATCCACAGACTGTAGTATTTTGTACTTGTCTTCTGTTACAGCAGCAAGTTGGATGGCCAGGTTGTCAGCCACCCTGTCCAGGAGGGCAGTTGTGGGCTTTTCCTTACATAGCAGCACCAGCTCTAGATCCAAGTCCCCCTTCAGCAGAAGGCCCTTTGCCACCAGGCCCACCCGCATCATGCCCCACAGGGTCCTGGTCATGTGTTCTGCCTTCTGTTACCCGGGCCCTTCTTTGCTCTCATCATCTGTGGGCACATCCATGTTGTCAGACTCGGCCTGCTCGCTCTTGCCTTTTTCTTGCTTGTCGATCCAGTCAGACATAGTTTTGAGAGCCCTCTCAGTGTGGGATACCATGTTCTGCACTGCCTCCAGCTCCTCTTGTGTTGGATACACCAAAGAATGCTTTGCCATCACGGGGAGATCATCATTCACAAAAATCTGCATTGGACTCTGGAAATGTGAAAACATTTTCACTTTTCTGTGTAGTGTGTAGTTTTCAAACTATGACAGATTTCCTTGTTACCAATACTTCAACTATCTTCTAGGTGTCCCCTTCCCTGACAGCAGCTGCTGCTGCCTCCTCCCTCCTGCCACAGCCCACTGGGATCTCCCAGCAAAAGCCACGCAGTGTGCGCTGAGCTGCTGAGTCCAACTGCAATGGCAAGAAGAGGAGGAGGACCAAGCTAAATATTTTATATCAACATACACATGAAAAGTGAAGGTGCGGAAATACCTCAACTGTTGAGATAAAGAGATAAAGTGCAATTTAATAAAGTGTCCCACAACCTCAGTCTTTGGCTTTCAGCTCTGTTTGGTAATATTTGAAAAGTATATGCATGTTAGCAAAACAAACTCAGATTCCACAATGGCCAAGATTATCTTCATAATCATTGCTTTATTCATTTATTTATTCACTCACTGAATTTCTAAAATTGTCCCCACTCCTGAATTACTGAGATATACAAACACACACACACACATACACACACACACACACACACGCGCACACACACACACATTGGGAGCAATGCTACATGATTTTAGGGTAAAATCATTTGGTTAGCCTAGTTCTCCTGCCTACAGCCCAGCTATGGAATTCCGAGACATAATTCCATTTTGGCTTCCGGTCACAACTGAGACCTCAGTGATCCTGTGATGCTGTGATTCTCCAGGACAAGATTACACCAGCTGAAGACATCCTGGGAGGAAGAAACATCTACTCAGTTCCTCATTGTTCTTGGATTGTTACATCTTGTTTACAAGGATGTACTGAACTCTCTGCAAGTCATTTGTTACATTTGTTTCTCCAGATGTACTGAATAAAAGGTGTGGTAAGCTGGGGGCTTTCATCTTTGCCGCCCAGAGCAGCACTGATCAGACCCAAAGCTCAGTTTCTTCTCAGTCTCATTTTTCTACCTTTCCTGTAATTCACCTTGTGCTGCTGTGGCTCGAAGGAGACTAGGACTTACTGCAGAGGTTCTAGTAGCATCCCCTTTCCCTGTTCCCTACACACACACACACACACACACACACACACAC
>NW_004624733.1:1872896-1883575 GCF_000247695.1 Heterocephalus glaber | reverse complement strand
AATTGTACTTAATATTTCTCATAAATTTATTATATCAATATATACAAATTTTTATTTCTTTGTTTAAAAAACTATATAGTCATATATTTTCATAAATTTTATATATATAAAGTCATAAATATATAGTCATAAATTTTCCTTTTAACTCAGAGGATTTTGTCTGTCTAGCCTATTTAAAAAGTCTTCCATAGAATGTTCTGAAAATACTATTAAAATGCCCTTCTCTACACTTACAAATGCAGTTAAATGTATAAGTAAATATTTCATGTTTTAATATATATCATTTGTGACTAAGAATAAAGTAATAATTGAGTTGCATGACTCATCTCGAAGGCAGAAGAAATATTCTGTAAGTTAAGTTGCCCAAAAGATACGTAAGAGACATGGATTCTATTGTGGTATGAATCTTGTGAGTGCAGTTTGAGATGAATTACAGAATTTTCTTTCTGCATGAAGCAATTTTTCTCAATCTTAGCTCTTATGATGTTCAGGCAGTTCTAATTTTTTTCATTTAATGGCAAATTAACAGGTTGTTTGCAAGCAGTAATAAATTAACTTCTTGTTTGGTTTTTCTTAAAGCAATTTTTCAAAAAAAAATCATGGTTTGGAAAATAAATGGAACAGTGTTCTTCTGCCTCTCTGAAGCAATTTTTATGTCATTGCATCTTTCCACTAGTTACCATCATTTAATAGGATATCTTTATTTCTATGAATGTATTTAGTATCAGTTATAGTGAAAATATTAGCAAACAGAAACAGTACATCTTTAAATTATTATGATAGAAAAGAGCACTCAGTATCAAAATTAAATAATGTTCAGACTGACGTTCAGCCCTCTTGACTTCTACAGCCCCTCACCTGTTCTGGATTCTGCTTGAATTTAAAATCAGCTTCACAATTTGAGTGGCCCTGATTCTAACACATGACAAGGCATGCAAACTTCTCAAAGCTAAAGATATGAGAAGCTGGTTTTTTTTCCCTTCTTTTTATGGTTCTGAGCCACATTCTCAGCCCCTTTTTTATTTTTAGATAGTGTCTGGCTAAATCACTAAGTTGCCCAGGGTGGGCCTGAACTGGTGATTCTCCTGCCTCAGCCTCCCAGAGTGCTGGGATTTTAGGCATGTGCCGCTACATCTGATTTCCTAAGGCTGTTGAAAAGGGAGAGCTGACTTTTTGGGGAACAGGCTTGTGAATATCCATGTGGGTCTCAGCAAGTGTGAAGTTTACCTTCTCAATATTGCAGGACCAGGATCTTGAAAGGTCAACTGGAGCATGCACTGATGCTGATCAATACATTAAGAAGAAAACAGTGTTTATCAATCTGTAGCTAGAAACCTAAGGGCCTAGTACATGTCTACTGATTAGCATCTTCGCTCTCCAATAAAAACATCTATGTAGGAAAACAATTGCTGCAAAAGAATGTTTTGACCAGACTCACAGTCAGAACCTTGGTGGATTAGATGATCACTGGGACACAAGAATATCAGTCTATGCTTCCATGTCCACTGCAAGGAAGAACTTGTGAAATCAACTAGTGAATCATCTCTTTCTGCTGGATCTCAGCTAAAGGAAATTTTGAGTATTTCTTGTTCATTTACTGAAACTATCCAAACTTTACAGTTTCATGTCATTGTAAAAAAAACTAATGATAGCAATTTATAAGCAACAAGCTATATTTATCTTACATGTACAACTTTATGAATTCGACAATTTTATAAGCCATATAGAAACATCCACATTTTTGCTCATTTTTGTTTTTTTGCATTATTGAGCTGTTGTAATTATCAAATATATATAATGTAAAAATATATTCATTCTCTATGACTTGACTTTTTAATTTTAGTTTTTTATTTTAATAAGAATGAATATAATTTTTAACTTTAATAAAGTCCAGCTTATCAGTTTTTCTCTTATAGTTATTGATTTTATGCCCTGTTAATATCCTTTTTTGTTTTGTTTTGATTTGAGATAGGGTCTCACTATGTAGTTCAGGCTGTCCTCAAACTCACTATTAGCCCATGCTGGCCTTAAACGCATGCCAATCCTCCTGCCTCAGCCTCCTGAGTGCTGGAATTACAGGTGTACACCACCACGCCCAGTGTGAATGTCTTATTTTTAAATGACCTCATAATCCAAGAACATTCCTAGGTCATTAAAATATGATTTCTCATAGTTCATAGCACTTTACTAAGTAACTATATTGATTTCCTGAATTATTCACTGTTTATGGAGATAGAAGTTGCTTTTGATTTTTCATCAGAATAAATAACACTGTTAGGAAAATTCTTTCATAGCTGTCTCTGCCTGACTTTTATTTTTTTGCAGAATTGGGGATCAAATTCAGGACCTTGTGCTTGCCAGGCAGGTGCAGCACCACTGACATTTGTTTTTTTTGGCAGCCCTGACAATTTTTTTTTTGGACAAAATGTTATTACTGGGTATCCTGGATCAAAGGATCTGGATACCTATACTAACTTGACTTTACCAATTTGTGCTTTCACAGTGTAAGAGAGCACCAACTTCAAAGTTTAAACATATTTGCATATATTTATTGAATTGTATATTTCTTCTTTTATGAATCAACTTTCTTTGTCTTTTAAATGTTTGGGGGAGGTTTATTAGATGTTAACACTTTGGTTTTTTTCTTACGTGGCAATTTTTTTCAGGTGCATCATTGATACTGGCTTTCAGAATTTTAAGTTTTTGTTACATAGAGTTATCAGGATTTTCCTTTATGATTTTTGCATTCCATTCCATTGCCATAAAGGTATTCCCCAAAACTAAATCTGTAGGGAAAGGGTAATGGCAGTTGCCAGAGATCCCTGCAGTGATCCTGGCCTCCAGCAAGCCAGTATGATGTCTGTGAGATAGGAAAGTGGGAATTAAAAGAAACACAGACAGAGACTTGAGAGAAACTGAGTCTTGGGCTAACCTAAGCTGCTCTGGGCAGCAAAGACAAAGGACTCCCCAGGACATCCAGTGTTTATTCATTACAAGTGCAGAAAGGGGAAAACTGGGCAGGCGTCGGGACACCTGCTGATAACAAGTATCAAGCAAACAGTACTGTAGAATGAGGGCACAAGCATATTTTTGCTGAAGGGAACAAACAGTTAATTCAGAGGGGAAAAATTTAGTTGGAGTCAGTTGACCTTGACTGGGAGTGAACTCAGTCAAGCTTTGCTACTTCCAATGTAACACAGTTGAATTATGGAGGAGCAAGAAGTTTGTGCCACTATATCTTGCTAATACTGAACAAAGGTGTCTGCTACATAAATCCAATATATTTATGGAAATAATTGTCATAGTTTCCCACTATCAATAGTCAGTGGGATCACCAAAGTAACATAAAGATATATGTAGAGAGATATCAACAGAAAATAGCTTGTAAACATGCCAACTCTCCTGTTGACTTTACTGGGTAACTCCAATGAGACTCTCACCTTAAGAAGTCCTGATCTTCCCAAATTAAGGAGACTATCTCACCTTCTCCCAGGAGCTACCTCTCTGTACTTCCTGTTGACACCTGGCTGTACTAGGGCTTGGGGGGGGGTCTTATGTCATTCCATCTCCGCCTTCTGGAAAACACCCCTAGACTCTTGAGTGCTATGCTCAATTTGTCTACTCACTCAGCTTGAAGTGAACAGAAGCATAGAACTCTAGTAACTCTGTCCAAAAATCTCTCTTTGAGAGTCTCCTTACTTCTTCCTAATACTTTTGATATGAGTGATGAACTAAAAGTTACTAGATTTGTTTTTAATACCAAGCAGTGAAAATTTTTTACAGATGACCCACATGTCATAGAATATATGGTCTGAAACAATCTCCTCAACTTTGGAACCCAAATTACAATTATGAAACTCAGCACAAAGTAATACTTAGCATCCTTCTATACCTTAATTAGCTTCTTAAGACTAATCAAAATTCCCCTGTGGTTCTGAGAAGGGCTACCCTTTACTGAAGCATGTGGTTACAAGTACTGTAACAAAATAAAAATCTATTAGCAAAGAGGAAGTCTGGGAATAATGTTTGATTAAGCCAAGAATGTGTGTCACAGTTCAGGTGTTAACTGGTAGTTTTAAAATAAATGTTCCTTTCACACTGAAGAATACAGAAGTCATGAGCTCAATTCTTAAATGTATGCAGCATCAGTTTTTTCCACAGACATAAAAAGAAGTCTCCCATCCTATGTGTCTCTTCTTGTCTTTGTGCCTTCTGTGCCTTTTCCCCTTTGAAATTTTTTTTAACATTCCACAGCTTAAGATGTAGGAGGAAAAGCAAAATAAAAATGAAAAAGAAGAAGCTTTTGACATGTTCTCAGTGCCTTTAATCAGCCATTCTTATATATTAGAGATCATAAGAAGGCAAGAATAAAGCAACACGTCCTTATCAGAAGCAAGGGATAGAAAGGAGAACAGGAATCCTAGAAATCAAATGTGGTGGGAAGCTCCTTCTGCTCTTCCAGATATATTCTCCACCATGTGTTTTTCCTTAGGAAACTGATGCCTACTGTTGGGGCCTCTTGTCCTCTGATTGCTATATTGGTTTGCAAATGATTGGCACTGGCAGGAGATGGAGGGTGGAGAAAGGAGAGGAAGTGGGAGAAGTCAGGGAATTTACTCTCTACATCTCTCACTGCTGGGAAGAAGATTGGTTATATTTTTCTCCCTAAGGTGACAACGTCTGACAGTTGGGTCCTTTCCCATCACTACAACTCTACCACCTTATATATACCCTCTTCTTTTGTTTAAGAGTAGCAGCAGCTCCCTGTTTAATCATCCTTGTCAGTCCCCTTAACTGCACTGCCGCTTAGATCAGAGTGGATAAGAATTCTGCAATATAAGTGGACAAAATACATCAAGTTGCAAGCAGGCTGAACTCCCAGATAAGAACTTGATATTCACAAGACCTGATTAAGGAAGGAAATTCTTCTGCATATCCGGGAAAACTGAAGCAAACTAAAGGATGGGAGAGAGGAGAATATTCTTATAGAAAACAGATGTAGAAGGGATTGGTAACAAGGTCAGAGACAAAATACAGGATAACTGACCACCAATAATCTACAACCTTCTTTCCCATTCTTCTTTCTTTCCAGTCTCCCAGTCTCAAACATTCTCTCACTCCATAATTTCATCCATTCTTCTCAAGGTTTCATCCATCACCCGCAAACAGAATAAGGTAAAAGTCTTTCTCTCCCTTCAGAGATATTATCAGTTACAAATACAAATGTACGAGTTACAAATGCTCAGGATTAACTTATCCCACATTTATGCTCTCACAATATGGAACAACTCCTCTTTACTTCTCTGTTTATCAGTCACCCCCCATTCCACAATGCTCAACATTTCAAGGCATGTTTCTACTACTTTTCTCCACCATTCCCAGATTAAAGTCTGTCCCGAGAACTTTTGGACCTAGATTGTGAATCACCATATATCACTTCATGTGAGCTTCAGTCCAGCTCCCCAGCCTCATTTCCCATCTCTTCTCTTAGTGATCTTCATACCATTCTTAGAATGCTATGTATGCTTTAGCTTACATTATGTATTCTAATAGATAATAATTGCCAAGTGATTTGATCTGTAAGGAAAAAATCCTAATTTTTAGAACATATGTGTCAAAGTTCCATTTCCCTCATAAATTCTTTTCTTTCCTCAACCAGTTTCCTTTCCTCTGAAACTCTAATATTTGACTTATACTACTCTTATACAACTTATATTTTATGACATACTATAATTGTCGTAGTTACCTTTCTCTTGTTGCTGAGATAAAATACCCAATACCCAAATTTAAAGGGGGATAGATTTATTTAGCTAACAGTTGATAGAGGTTTCAGTCCATAATTGGCTGGCTCCAAGGCAGGGTGGCAGATGGGTAACATAGTGGTGGAAGACAGCAAATGCAACCAAGGGACCTTAACAGAATCTTCCAGACCCTTTTATCTTATTCAGATTACTTAGGGCAGGTAGCACTCACACCCTTAATCCTGGTGCTCTCAGGCCTAGCATTGTGCCACCACCAAAATAGCCCCACCTAAGACCACATAGGGTTTGGGGGGACATCTAAACACAAGCCATAACAATAATCATGTGTGTATGTGAATATAAAATGCAATATTTTTCAAGAGAAAATAAAGAATTGCTTGAAAACAGGAAGATTCTATTTGTTTATTTGGTGTGGCACCTATTTTCAATAATAATTTCCAGTTCAATTTATGAACTGGATTCTGTTGCACTGAATTTTCTGACTTGCAAAATTATTTCTAAATCTAAATAATGACTCTGAAAAATCAAAGAGTTTTGCATATTTCCTTCTAAATTTTTGTACCAAATTCCATTTTTTATCATCTAGAAAACAAAGAAAATGAGAATAGTTTCATAAACAATATTTAACTTTGAAATATTAACCAAGTCAATCCCTTTAAGAATGAGAGCTGTGTCTATAGTTCAAGTTAAAAAGAGATTAGGTAAAAATACATTTTTTCTATGTGACAAATTAAGTTATTATGAACAAACATGTAGTATTTTGTTAGCAAAATGAAGCCACTTGTGCCTGAATTACAAATTTACTGATTGGCACATAAGTGGAGACTGAAAAACAAATGTTGTTTTCTGTTTTCACAAATACACCCACTCTTCTTGATAAGAATGAATAATTTGGACCTAAGTTTCTACTCAAAAACTTTGAAAATTCTTCAGTTTGATCAATCTTCCAACATATTTTTCTAATTATTTGGGACAGCTGCATGAAAATATGTTATTTGATTTAGATTCATTCTCTTAATAACCATCAACTGAGTATTAGCATTATAATTTCCTGAATAACTTTTCATTATATTCTTCTATAAATACACCAATGCCTGTTTTATACTTTCCTGAAGCCCCCATTCCCCTGGGGACTGTTCTCCATCCTGATTTTATTTGTAACCAGATGCAGTGGATCTCTTAATTTTCCAGTTTTGTTTTGTTTGCCTATTGTACCCATAGCCCATACTTCTGTTACTGGCTCTCAGTTTTCTTTTGGGGATCTTCCCTTCTCCACTTCCTCAGTCATTGTGGTCTGCATAGGTGGGGCCAACTATATTTTAAGCTCAAGAAATAGACCCCTGATTCCTGCCCATGCCATCTGACTCCTCTTGCCCTCAGGTAACTGCACTCCTGTCTATGGTGTTTAGTTCACATAGGACTAATGAATTAAACTGAATTTATAAATGCCAGCCCAGAAACTAGTGGGAAGTCTTAGGAAAAGGGCTCTTTTTCCATTAGGTTTGCTAAACAAAATGGATATAGCATTACTAACATACCTGGGTTCAGAGATCTTTTCTGGATTCAATTATGTAAGCCAATAATTTTGTTCAACTAAGCCAAATTCTAAGTTAATAAATTCATTTTAAAGTTAACTCAGATTGAACTTATTTTTTTTATCACTTGGAAATGGAAATATTTTTACTGGTATGCCATGGAGCACCATACACTCTTCACCTGCTTCCTCTCTGACCAAAGACCAATATTACCTGGCCTCTCCCCACCTGCAGCTATCATAAACCTCTGTTTTCCATGGTCTGTTATTAACCTTCACCCACACACTCATGTTTTGCACATTCTAATTGGCTTTAATTGCAATTCTAGAAACATGCAGCAGTCTGGATTCAAAATGGTTCAGAAAGCCCTACCCTACCACATGGCCACCACATATTTATAGCCAGAGAAAAGGAAGTGACTGTATGAAAAACATAAATGGGGCACAGAGACAGCCCAGCTGGGTATGGCTCACTTCTTCCTCATTCGAACATAGTTTGAACATTGTTTGTTTGTAATCTTTTGAGATTCAGTGATTATTGCAAGAATACTGTATAGTCTGTTTACAAATTAGGTTATGTTGTAGTTCACTGTGAAGGAGAAAACTTTAGGGCAAAGTTAAAATATGTACAGTGGCAGATTTAGGCCAAAACAATTCAACTTAATAGTAGTGAATATGTTGACCATATTTTGTCCACTAAAAATCCAGATACATGCATGAAACCTGTAAGCATATTCATAGGAAAAACAGAAAAGATGACTTGAAAGCATGAATATCTGGGAAACCCACTAAGAAATGGATTCCAAAAGGAACCAGAATTCAGCTCCATGTTGCACATGAATAAAATTTCCATTTTATATGACTGATTTACCTGTAGACAATCTTGTTTTTTTTCTAGTAGAAGTTGTAAAAAACTGCAAAAGGGCTTAAGATAAATTACTCTGTCTTGTCCTGCCCCTTCCCAAAGCGTAAATTTCCCAAGCTTCATTTTATTCATCAAGCCTGCTGACATGGGACTTTATACTGTTTCTGACTTTTATATCACTATTCATACAGGATGAACAGACTGACCATAATAATAGGTCAGTCTCATTAATAAAACTTCTCCTATACTGCAATTTACGTGAGCTTCATTATGAAAGTAATTGGCCACACTGAATTTACTGTGGGAGTCAGCTAATATTGAATACAAAAGCTCAGGGAGGTTTAGGAGAAAGGCCAGATGCAAAGTCACATCTGAGGCTGTAGTGAGAACTGAGGAGTTCTCAAATGAAAAAACAAAAACAAAACCTGAACAACCCACTAGGTCTTCTTAAAGGCACGCAGTCTAAAACTAAGCTTTACATTGTATATAAATAAATGTCTTGCTGGAAAGAAAAACCTAGTACTCCAGGGCAAAAGAAGATGGTTTTCTGGCCATGTCACTATCTGACATCATGACATAACAATTAAAAATGTGATTAGTGGTTTATTTTAATATGACCTTTTGTATCACCATGTTCTAATCATGCAGCTAAGGTAGCCATCAGAGGTTGAGAGTGCTGGCAAGGGTTTCAGATGGATCTCTCACATTCACTTAATTTAAAAACCTTTAATTTCTTTCTCTTTCTTTCTTTCTCTCTCTCTCACTCTATTTCTCTCTTTCTTTCTCTCTCTCTCTCTCTCTTTTTTTCTCTCTCTCTCTCTTTCTCTTTCTTTCTTTCTTTCTTTCTTTCTTTCTTTCTTTCTTTCTTTCTTATCAGGAATTGAGTCAAATTCAGGGCCTTACACTTGCCAGGCAGGCACTGTGCCACTGAGCTACATCCCCAGCCCTAAAAGCCTTTAATTTCATGTGCACTATCAAATAGAGTTTTTGAGTGAACAAGGTCACCGGGACTGTATTCTAACACAATATTCCTGAGGGGTAGCAAGTGGTAAGTATTTAGTATTCCTTCTTTCCCAATCATGTGACTGAAAAATGATAATGAATAATCTTTAGAGTTCCATCCAATAGAGACTAAGAATAAAAAAGTTTGCATTCCTTTATTGCAGTTAGAAGTAAGGTTCAAAGATGTATATTTTACTGTCATCTTAGAGAATGGAAACTAAAACACTGGCCTATACTGTATCGGGTATATCTAGACCAATGTAAATCAGGGATGATTCTAAAGTCATATATTGAGAAGGTCTATGGAACTCTGATGGGTCTACAGGTGTGTGTGTGTGTGTGTGTGTGTGTGTGTGTGTGTATTTATGTGTACACACACATATCATTTAACCTTGACTAAAGATAACACTTTGTAGAAGGATTTCTCCTTTAGAAGCTCAAATACTACCCAGTCCCAGATCTCTGTTCAAGTTCTACCTTCTCTGTGGTCTTCCTTGATAAATCCAGCTCACGTGCTTCCTCTTTTCTCAAAGGTGATTTCTGCTTCACCACTACTGTCACAGATATATTAAGTAGTATGATTTATTTATGAAGTAACAAGATTTTTTTCCAAGCCTGAAATAGTTTAAAACTAGTTATGAAAACAAGATGCAGATGGAAGTATAAACTGAAGTCCAGAGTAACTGGATCATGGAGTCAGTAAACACAGTGATACAAAAGAGGATAGGATCACAGAGGCATGGATAGTCAGAAGGAGGAAGAGCTGATGGAGGTGGAGGTATTCAAGCTTGTTGTTGAAGAAAGGCTCCTCTCAAACAGCCACAGTAGCAGGGAGAGCCCTTCCACAACAAACAAGATCTAGTGACAGCACAGAGCAGTCAGGAAGGTGTGACTCAGGATATGACTAGGAGCCTCCCTCCAGGGATGCTTATATGTTCTCTTCATAGGGGATTCATCAGTCACCTGTGCTTGATAGAAATGTCACTAAAGGATAAGCAAAATGTATTTCTAAAATAACTTCCTTTAGGTAGCCTTAGAAAGAGAAAGGATGCCAAACTAGTGCTCACAATGAGTGGGGTCCTTCTTATCTACATTTGGGCCATAAGCTCAATAATTGCAGTGAATCCAATTATTTTTTTCTATTTAAAGCAGGAGCCCTCCATCCATAAGCCATAAGAAAGAGGGAAAATTTTTTTCTTAAAAGTTGCAGTTGAATTTTAGATCAACGATGTGTGGGATGTGTGGGTGGAACTAAAGCAACCTAAAAAACAAAGGAGGGGCACCCGGAAGGAAGCTCCCCCACTTCCATCCCAGGCTCCTGGGGCAGTGAAGCTCAGCCGGTCCCAGCACCCGGAAGGAAGCTCCCCTGATGCCATCCCAAGCTCCTAGGGCACAGAAGGTGAGTGGTGTGGGCGCCAGAAGCAACCCGCCCCCCCCTCCCCGTGGAAATGAGAAGACACATAAACAAGTCTCAAAAACAGACTTCCAGATCACCTACAGCAACCCCAAAGGGAAA
>NW_004624733.1:1829358-1863979 GCF_000247695.1 Heterocephalus glaber | reverse complement strand
ATCTCTAGGAGCCCCTAGAACTTGCATTTGAATTTAGCAGGATTAGAAAACACAAGGTATATATAAAAATTCAAGTCTATGTATAGAAGTTTTGGAAGTATGGCCATTTTCACTACATTGGTTCTTCCTACCCAGGAACAGGGGATGCTGTTCTATTTTCTAATACCCTCTTCAATCTCTTATTTTAGAGTGCTGTAGTTTTCAATGTAGAGGTTGTTGCTTCCTTCATTAGATAGATTCCTAGATATTTCATTTGTTTGGATGCTATTGTGAAGGGAATTATTTCCCTAATTTCTCTCTCAGTGAGTCTGTATTTGTGTACAAGAAGGCTATTGATTTTTGAGTGTTGACCTTGTATCTAGCTACTCTACTGGATCTGTCAATTAGGTCGAGGTCTTTTAGCGGAGTTTTTTTGGTCTTCTATGTAGAGTATCATATCATCAGCAAATAATGACAGTTCAACTTCTTCCTTTCCTATCTTTATTCCTTTTATTTCTTTCTCTTGCCTAATTACTGAGGCTAATGTTTCCAGAACTATATTGAGCAGGAGTGGTGATAGTGGACATTCTTGTCTTGTTCCTGATTTTAGCATGATAGTTTTCAGTTTTTTACCATTTAGTATGATGTTGGCTATTGATTTTTCATAGATAGCCTTTATTAGGTTGAGGTAAAGTCCATCCATTCGAATTTTCTGAAGGGTTTTTTTTTTTATCATGAATGGGCGTTGAATTTTGTTGAATGCTTTTTCTTCATCTATTGAGATGATCATATGGTTTTTGTGCTTGGCTCTGTTAATATAGTGTAGCACATTTATTGATTTATGTATGATGAACCATCCTTGCAGCCCTGGGATAAATCCGGCTTGACCAGGGTGTATGATCTTGATGACCCTCTATATTTTGTTTGCCAGTATCTTATTGAGGATTTTTACATGTATGTTGAACCATCCTTGCAGCCCTGGGATAAATCCAGCTTGATCAGGGTGTATGATCTTCTTGATGACCCTCTATATTTTGTTTGGTAGTATCTTATTGAGGAGTTTTACATCTATGTTCATTAGGGAGATTGGCCTGTAGTTCTCTTTTTTGGTTGGGTCTTTCTCTGCTTTTGAAATGAAAGTAACACTTGCTTCCAGGAATGAATTTGGAAGTATTGCTTCCTTTCATTTTCTTTGAAGAGTTTAAAGAGTAGTGGAAATAGTTCTTCTCTGATTGTCCTGTAGAATTCAGCACTAAAGCCATCAGGACCTGGGATTTTCTTTGTTGGTAAATTTTTAATTTCACTGATTTTAATAGTGGTGTTTAGAATTTTTATATATTTTTCATTCAACTTTGCTAATTCATATGTATCTAGGAATCTGTCCATTTCTTCTGTGTTTTCCATTTTATTAGAGTACAGGTCCTCAAAGTAGGTATTGATTCCCTGGATTTCTGCTGGATCTGTTTTGACTTCACCTTTGTCATTCATAACTGCATGGATTTGAGCCTTTGCTTTCCTTTTTTGACATTGTTGCCTAAGGATTTATTGATTTTATTTATTCTTTCAAAAAACCAACTCTTTAATTCATTGATATTTTTGTATCATTCTCTTAGTCTCCATTTCATTGATTTCTGCTCTGATCTTTATAATTTCCTCCCTTGTATGAACTTTAGGTTTGTCTTGCTCTTCTTCTAGGAGCTTAAGGTTCAACATTAGGTTGTTTATTTGAGTTTTCTCTGTTTTCCTAGTATGGGCATTCACTGCTAAGAATTTCTGTCACAGAACTGCTTTCATTGTGTCTCATAGATTCCTGTATGTTTTATTGGCATTATCATTTAATTGTAGAAACTGTCTAATTTTTTCTTTAATTTCCTCTGTGGCCCACTGATTGATCAGGAGAGTGTTATTCAATTTCCAACTCTTTGTGGAGTTCTTCCAGTTTCTTATGCTATTGATCTCCAGTTTAATGGCACTATAGTCTGATAATATACCAGGGATAACTTCAATTCCTTTGCACTTACCTAAATATGTTCTTGGAGTGAGTATATGGTCTATTTTGGAGAATGACCCATGTGCAGCCGAAAAGAGTGTATATTCTGAATTTTTGGGGTGGAACACTCTGTAGACATCTATTAAGTCCATTGCTTCAAAAGCTTGGTTCAGTTCTAGTATTTCATTGTTGATTTTTTGTTTAGATGATCTATCTATTTGTGACAGTGGGGTATTGAGGTCCCCCACTACAATTGTATTAATGCTTACTTGATTTTTCATGTCCATTAATATTTGTTTTGGGCCAGGGATTAGCTCAGTTGCACTGTGCCTGCCTTCCAAGTGCAAGTTCCTGAGTTTGATCCCCAGTACCCCCCCACCAAATTGTTTTGTATAGTTGGTGGCATTATTATTTGGTGTATATATATTTATGAATGTGATCTCTTCCTCTTCGATTGTTCCCTTTACAAGGATGTAGTTACCTTCTTTGTCTCTCTTAATTAGTTTTGATTTGAAATCTACTTTTCTGCAAGTGAAATAGTTACCCCTGCTTTTTTCCAGGCTCCTGTCACATGGAGAACTATTTTCCATCCTTTTACTTTCAGTCTATGAATTTCTTTTTGAACTAGGTGTGTTTCTTGTATATAGTATATTGTTGAATTTTGCTGCTTATTTCATTCTATCAATCTTTTTCTTTTGGTTGGTTAATTTAGGCCATTAACATTGATGGTTATAACTAATACGTACTGACATCCTTTTCATTTTATTTTCCTGATGTTGCTTCTTATTTTTTATTTTTTCCCCTCTTCCTTTAATTTCTTGCCTTGCCTGATCAATTTTCTCTCCTGGGTTTCATGGAGTTGTGACCTTCATTGTCTTTTTCTAGGATATTGTTTAGAATTGTTTGTAGTGCTTGTTTGGTATTCATGAAGTTTCTCAAGTATTCTTTGTCATAGAAGTATCTTATTTCCCCATCAATTTTGCAAGACAGTTTTATAGGATTCATCAATCTAGGTTTGAGGTTGTTTTTTTTTAGGGCTTAAAATAACTCACTCTATGCTCTCCTTGATTTGAGAGTTTGTGTTGTGAAGTTTGCTGTAATTCTGATGGGCTTTCCTTTGTATGTGATTTGTTTCTTTTCTCTAACTGCTTGTAGTATTTTGTTTTTCTTTTGGGTTTCTGGGATCTTGATTATCATATGTCTAGGCATTGATTTTTTTTTTGATCATGGCTATTTGGAGTCCTATATGCCTCACTTATCTGTATATCAAATTCTTTTGCTCTGTTTGGGAAGTTTTCCATCATTAATTCTGTGAACAGTTTTTTATGTAATTTGTACTTTTTCTTGCTTTTTTATGGATTCCTATCAGTCTTATATTATTATTTGAGTCTTCTAGGAGCTGCTGGATTGATTTTTCATGGTCCCTTACTATTTTTAAGAGATCTCTCTTTTCATGGTCACTGACTGCAATCCTGTCTTCTATATCTGAAATTCTGTCTTCACATTGGCTCATTCTGCTGTGAATGCTTTCAATAGAATTTTTAATCTTCTGGATATCTGTTTGAATCTGTTTCATGGATTCCATTTCTTTCCTATGTTTGGAGTCCATGGTTTCCATTTCTTTACTATGCTGGGCATTCATGGATTCCATCAGTGGTCCTGAGCTTATCTATTTTTTTATTATGTTTCTGTTCTAGAGTCTCTAATTATGTCTTTCATTCTGCTCACCATTTCTGTATTTATCTAGGAAGTTATTTCTGTTTTGAATTTTTTAGAGCCTCATTCATCTGTTTTGTTATTTCCTGTGCTATTAGTTCAGGGTGTTCAGGTGGTGGATTATCAGACTTCCACCTCTTTTCTCCCAGAATTTGCCTTTGGTGAGCTGGACATCTGGGTTTGCACCTTGTTTACATGTCTTCTCATTTCTGTTTTTGTTGTTGGTGCTGTTTTTGGTTTAATTCCTGGGTTGATACTTCAATATTGCCTATTGTATGTATCTTTGTTGCTTGTATTTAGGACCCTTACAGAATGATTGCTTTTCAGAGGTGTCTTACAGATATAGTTGGTCTTTAGGTTTTGAGTCCCTAATGACTCTTAGCCAGTCTCATTTTCAGTATACCAGGAAGGACAACTAATTAGATCAATCACAATACTTTAGGCCAAGTGATACAATCAGTAGCAACAATAGCATCAAGCACAGTTTAGAAAATGACAATTTGTGTGGTAGTTACTAATCTATCAGCTGTGTGTGTGGGGTGCTTTTGGTGCCTGTGTGGCTCACCTCCTTAGTGCTGGGTGGGGGAGCTCTGCTCCTTGGCATTTGGGGGAGGTGCTAAGGTAGCCCGAGAGGCTCACCTCCTCAGCACGCGGGGGCTCTGCTCCTTGGCACTTGGAGTTTATTATTTTTTTTTAGTTTTTGTTATTCTAAATACTTGCTTGAGACATTAATATGAAATTATAAGATATTATGAATAAATGCAATCTATTTAAATTCAGAACACAGTTATTGAACATCTACTATGTGCCAGGAATAGTTTAAATTTTTGCATACAGCAGAAAACAAAAGTAACAATAATCCTGTCCTTCTGGAGCTTTATACTGTAATGTGGTTGTCATAAGAAGATACATAAATATATGTCAAATTATAATAAATCTTTGAAGACAAAAGAATGGGTTAAATGGAGCAGATGAATTTGAAGAAAAATACATTTGAAATAAGGATGGAAGGAAACACCTCTTTAGTAGAGACCTTTAAGTTGAAATATGATTTTAAAGAAAAGGGAAACCAACTAGGCATGTGAAAGAGAAAATTCCCACAATGGGAGGAAGTAGTGCAAAGTTTCCCTTAGGTGAATGAAAACGTTTGGTGTTCAAGGAAAAGTAGGGAGGCCAGTGTGAGAATGGAGTAGAGAGAATGGAGTGGAGTGAGGGGAGACAGAAGAGGGTGGGGAGGAGATGGGCATGGAAGAGGAATGAGAGCAGGTCTAAGGAGGCATTATAGTACAGAGTAAGAGTTGTAGACAAATGAAATCATCTAAGGATTTTGGTAAGAGAACTGACAGCTGTCTCCTATTTTATGCGCTATATGCGAAATAGGTTTTAAGGACAATGTTAGAGGAGAGATGAATTTGGATGGTATTGCAGTCTTGGGTGTAAAAGGGGGCTGCTTTGGGCCAGCACAGCAGTGGTGAAGGTAGTGAGAAATAGTAAGAAAATACTTTGAAGGGAGAACATTAAGAAAGTTTATGGACTGCATGTAGAGAATGAAGAAGAAAAGGTTTAAAAATGAATCAAGGATTTTTTTTTTGCCTGATAAACTTGAAGAATGGATTTTCCAGATGCTAAAAACATGAAGAAAACAGAAGAGCAAGTATATGAAAAAGAATTAAAAGTTAGATTTTAGGCAAATAAAATTTAAGATTGTTCCTAATAATTCAGGAGTCAAAGTCAAATAAGAAGTTGAAGATGCAAATCTGGCACTGGGCAGAGGATACTACCTAGAAGTACAAATTTGGAAATATCAGTATATAGACTACTGTTGGTTGGGAAAGAGTAAAGGACTCTGGGAGTGAGAGTGTGTGTGGAGAAGATGAAAGACTAAGGACTGAATCCAAGCATCTCACATAGCTGAACTCAACTATGACTATCTTGAGTCATAGGCACCATAACTGCCCTTGAGTAATCCTGGATACTTTTCTCCACACAGTTTCCCAGCATACTATAAATAATCAAAACAATTAGAATGGCATGTGGAGCTTTATTATTAGACCTCAATGCTGTCAGTTCCAGAAACATGCCTGACATCTTTGATATTAGCTGAAAATAAGCCAGATACATTCAAGATTGGACAAAGTCACTTTTGCCCTGACCACTTTTTTTTTTTGGTACCAGGGATTGAAGTCAGGACCTTGCCCTTTTGAGGCAGGTGCCAGAACCACTGAGCTAATCCCCGGCCCCCTGACCACTTCTTAAATCTTCTTCCTCTGAACCAAATTGTAGTGATCCACTGGTCTTGTTGCTACTTAGGACTATGCTTCTGTCAGTAGGTCCACAACAAATTGCACTTTGTGCAGTCCTGGATCTGTCTGCCTCTCTGATATCATAGCACCTTGTGGCCAGTTCTCATGTATCAGTGTACATATTTTCCAAAATACCTTGTTTTTCCACACCCAAAAAAGGCAAAACGTAGGGGGGAAGAACCAATTTCAATGTGACTAAGATAGTTTTACTTCTTAATGTTAGAGAGCTCTTTTATACATGCACAATATGTATACATAATAAGTCCTCTTAATTTCAGAAGAACCAGTACTAATGGAACTGACATCTTGTTTGTTAGCTTGGTAAGCATTAGTGTGAGTCCTAGCTAATCCAAATCTGAATGAAATCAGTTCAAGCAAAAGTAGAAGGTAGAATTTATTTAAAGGGGAATGTGCCTTTGAATAATGTCCTTTAGGCTAACTCAAAAACTTTTTCCAACCACCTGTGTTTGGAAAACTTATAACATAGCTTTACATTAGTTTAATTCTGATAAATGCCCTTCATGGAAGCCTTAAACCTGGGGTTTAATCATTCAGCACACCAAGCATCCATCTTAAAATCAGGACAATTACTTACTTATTTTTTATCCCATTCTTAGTAGTGAATGGTCCCAAACTGTTTGACTTATAGTCATCTCCCACATTGAGTAGGGATGACATATATAGCCGATAGGACATTGTGGAAGTATTGAAGTGTGACTGCAGAAGATAGGTCATGAAAGACATCAAAGCCCATATCTTGCTCTCTCTGGAATTACTCAGGGGAAACAAGCTTCCATGTTTCCAGAACAATAAAGCATAAAACCATTGGGCAAAAGCTGATGCCTCCAGCTAGCAGCTAGCAAGGAACTTAGACCACCTAGTAGTAGTCTATCAATAGTCTTGAACACAGGTCTCCAGTCCCATTCAGACAACTATGGTCTTGGCCAAATCGTGATTGAAACTGCCTCAGAGTTCCTTAACCATAGCCACCCACTAATCTGCCCCCAGATCCCTGATCCACAGAAACCTTTATAAATAAAGATTGGTTGTTATGCTAAGGGTCTAAATTATGGGCTAATAGTCCTTACTCCTTACCCTGGCTATTCATATTTGATTGAGTTGACTTGTGGATGGACAGAATTTAGAATAGTGGTTCTCAACTCTGGTACATGGTGACATTTCTTGGAAAGTTTAAGAAATATTCATGCTTGGTTTCCACCCCCAAAGATCCTGAGTTAATTAGTCCAAGATGTGGCCTGGGCCTCAGAACTGAATGTAGTATCAAGATTGTAGTGTCTAACCAAAGTATCATCCAGTTTTAGATGAGATATGTAGCCAATATGGCTTATCAGATATTTATTTTTTTATAAAATAAGAAGTGCAGAAGTTTTCTATAAGTTAGAGTGTTCTAGATATGGACTGTCTGAAAAAAGATTGAACAGTGAAAGTACCTTTCCCATCATTTTCTGGTGATCTTATTAAAGTAAATTAAAATACAGACCAGGCCTGAAGAATCCCTGAACAGGCAAAGTGAAGTCTCATAAATGACCTGAACTTTGTTTGATATACACACAGAAACAAACATTAACTTGACTAGTTCTTATAAATGCCTATATTAAAAGCAAGACTTAGAACCAATCAGAGGCAACCAACAAACATAAATATATAATTAGGGACTATCCAATGAGGTAGATCAAATAATGCAATGGTATAATACTAACCAATCAAATATTGTTTTTAATCACTTCTCTCACCTATAAAACCCTTCCCTTGTGTTCTCTTTCCGGTGGAGCTCCTGAAACACTTCTGGAGCCAGATTCATGAATCAGTGTTTATTCAAACAAGCTTTAAAAATTTTTATTATGTTTCAATTTACTATTTAACAGTCATGCAGAGCAAATAAAGATGTGGCAGGAGGTAAGGGGAAATGCCAGATAGATGTAGGGTGCTCTCCACTTGACCTCAGTCTATCTACCACTTAACATGTACTCCACATCCAGTTCCAGATAAATGAATTTTACTATTTTCTTTGTTTCACCCTGAACTCCTATTGTGGTCAGTCTTCCATGTGCTCTCACATGCATACATATGACAACTAGCTAGGATACTTTCAGCAGCAAGTAAAGAAAACCCAACCCAAGCAGCTTAAAAATAAGACAAATGTGTTTTCTCACAGATAGATATTCAGTAGGACAACAGTCCAGCCTTAGTTAATTAAGTGATCCAATGGCATTACACATGGTTTCACTCTATATTATACTCAGATATCTGAAGCTTCAGACCTTTCCTTAATGGATAGACAGCTGCCTTAGCTTGGGCTATGAAGAGAAAAGAGCAGAAAAGAGAACTTCTCTCTCAATATATCCTCTTCTATTGAGAAAGAAAAAATTAAAAATACAGCCACACGTCTTGCCACACTTCTCACTAGTTGTGTGTCAATTCCAATCAATCAACAGGAAAGAGAAGAAAAAATGAGTGCTCAAACTAGACAGCATTTACTGAGCCAACGATAAGATCACATAAACACACATACAAACATTATGTCTTTATATTATCAATATTAGAATACCTTCAACTGCATAAATGTAACAAATATATGTCAATTAGCAATTGCCACTGTAATGATCACACACACATACACAGACACACACACAGTCTCAGTGGCATAGTACATTTCTGAGGAATCTGCAGGTTGGCATGAAAGGCTTGACTTTGCTAATCTTAGCTGAGCTCACTCACACATCAGTCGTTCTTCCAGGGGCCAACGAATGTAGTCTGGTGGTCAGGCGCTGCCTCAAACTGGGAGTTCAGCTGGACTCTGCTCTTCATTGAAGATTGGACAAAGGTCCTACTCCACACAGATCTATTCTGGGGTGTGTGCTGAGTTATCCTGGGAGATATTTCTCATGGCAGTGCAGAAGCATGAGAAGGGATGTAGAAACGTGGTATCTTCTAAATTCTAGATTCTAGACTGACACACACCTACCTCCACTGGACAAAGTAAGTTTATGGACACACCCAAAGTCAAGGCATTAGGAAGAACACACCACTACTAATGAGAACTGCAGTCACATGACAAGCAGTTTAGAAATAAGGGGAGGTTAAGAATCGAGGATATATTCTATCTACTGAAGATACTATATCTGATTCTGTTAACCAAAATTTCAATTCTTGAAAGAGTATTGAAGGCTCAAAGAATGGATAAAGTTTAAGGATTAGGATTAAAAATATATATTTCAAAAGTTAAGAATCTGAAAGAACAACAATCTTTTTAGCAGCAATAATCTTCCAGGTTACTGTCACCATTTCACATTGTGTCATTGCCATTTTTTTTGAAGAAACCCAGCAAGCCTTCTCTTTATTCATTTGAGATTTAAAATACTTGGCAGGGGCATCCAGTCCACTGAGGTTAGGTCTAACCGTCATGATCAAGGTCAGGGAAAGAGAGGTTGTACATTGCCTTTTCGTGTTTGGAGGTGGGCACTACCCATAATTAGGGAGGGTTATCCAAAAATGGGAATAGGCTTAGGTCCTGGAGAGACAATGATACAATGTTAAATGTCTGCACTAAACTGGAATGTGATACAGAGTTTTCCAATAATGGAACTGCTTTTGATTATAACATTGTTGTCCTTTACAATGGGACCTATTTTCTGCTCAGTAACAGGCCAATATTTAGTTTATTCATATAAAGCATCTGAGGCCTAGCCACATGATTAACAATGCAGTTCAAACTGCAGTTTCTTTTAGATTATAGAAGAAAGAGATCCATTAGTCATACAAATATTTTTAATTGTTTTGTCCTGCTGAATAGACTTAAGGAAATTAAATATGCTCCCAATTTTATACTGAGTATTTAAATGAAAAATGTAAATGTAAATGTTGTATGGTTACCTCATGCTCAAGCATGGTCAGGAAAAAACAGGCCTCAAAATGTACTAATTTCAAATAATGCTTTTATGGTGAGGTAGCTAATGTAATGGGGCTTCAGTTCTGCTTATGGATTTAGAAGATCTATATATTCAAATTATTATATCTAAATAATGTAATTGTACTCAAAGGTAATAACTGTAGCATCAGATTTGGTCATGAGATTAATGAGGATTTTTTCTTTCTAATATTATAACAATGACAAATATAGACACTAAAGAGAACAGGTTTAATAAATAGCTGATTCTACTAAAAATTTATACTAAATCAAATCTATATTAAAAACAGTCATTGGTTTAGAAGAGAAGTACAGAGGAAATAGAAAGAAAATTTAGAGAGGGAAAGGGAAAAAGAGGGAAGAGTTAGGAAAAGAAAAGGGTAGGAAGGGAGAGAGAGAGAAGCAGAAAGCACCACCTATGGGTCACATCCCACTATTTTTGTTCTCTGCGGTATTCATGAATTATTTCCATTGTAAAATTTTGTAGTATCTGTGAGCAGAAGACCAAGCATGTCATCTTAAATATTGCCGCTCAAGAAATTTCAGGTTACAATTATTAGGTGAAACATGATGGCTCTCAGCCATACACAGAGTTGTAGCTTAGGCTCCTGAGCATAATCTTTTTTCTCTCTGTTTTTCTTTTCTTTGGAGGGAAAAACATTGTAGGCAGAGTAAGGATGCCCTTCTTCACAGATGCTCACACAAATAAACCAATAGAAGTGGAGAGATAAGAGTGCAAAGTAGCATACTATTCTTTCTTCATTTTATTTTTAAATTTTTATTTATTTATTTTTGGTACCGGGGATCCAACTCGGGGACCTTGCGCTTGCGAGGCAGGCCGCGGAATCACTGAGCTAAATCTCCAGCCCTGAGGTCTATAACTTCTCCTCATGCTGAGCAGTTGTAGTTTCGCTTCTATCACTTTATAGATGGAAGAACTCTGAGTAAGTTCCTTGACCCTTCAGTTGCTCCTAAGAATATCCAGCAGAATTTCTCTTCTTTCCTTTACAGACTCTTCTATTAGATGGAGTAAACTGCTCTCTGTTATACTGAAGACAATAGATTCCTGCATTTTAAGATATATTATGAAGGAGTTACCCAACAATGCCCTAAAGGTCATACCACAGAGTGAAGAAAATAAATGAGGTAAGTTAATTCTGTTCAGTTGTGTAATTTGATCAAGTCAACCACAGTTTGGAGTGTTCATCAGTGAAACAAATGACTTCCTAATTTAGGCTATTTTTAAATTTCTCCATTAAATATATGCATTTGTGCATATGTACATTTAGATAGGCCATCTAATTCTAATTAGATCTAAAATGAGGGTGGAAAAATAGCTAAAATGTCAAAAATTTATGCTCAATAAACTACAGTAATTAAGTTGTCTGAATAGGTCCTTGTCTACAAAGCTTTCTATTAAAAATGATGTGCCCTTTCTTTATCTGAAATAACCCACAGGCTCCAAGTAACTAGTAGCATGGTCATTCCTTATCTATTTCTGACAGAAACTGGGCAGATATGAAATCATTTTACTTCTAGCCTGGACAACTCACAATAAATTACAGTTTCAATGGTCATTAACAATGAAGTATTATAGTTCTCAATTTCATTGGTGCCAAAAAGAGTCCAATTTTAAAGGAAAAAGAAAGCTTTTTTTTTTAATTCCAGAAAACAATGAGATAAATATAAACTTCCTTACTTTCTTGTAGTTTTGTGCTTAGAGCTTGAAAAGAATCTTTGTTATTATGCTCTTCCTTAATTTATTCCAATAAATGTTCCTACAAGATTCAAATTTACTCAATTATTTGCATGCTTTACCTCTATTATTCAAATTCCTGCCAAATTCCAAATTAATTCTATTCAGCATTATTTTCTATAGTCAAACAATGAAAGAATATTGTCTAAATGCTAATCTGCTGTTTATTCATTTCTCTCGTACAGCTCTAGTCCCCCAGAGTTTGACATTTCAATAAATCCTTAAAAGGGATTATAATGTGGCCTTGCTATATTTTGTTTTCTCCAAAAAAATAAATTAAGAAACTTTCTCACCTGTAACCCTTTAAAAAATTAGAAAGAATCCTATTTTTCTTCTTCTTCTAGGCTTTGAATATGGAATTAATTACAAGCATCTGGAATAAAAAATAGTCTGTAGGTAACAGAAGATGATTTCAATAGATTCTGGCAAAAGCTTTCCTATAATTTGTTTCCCTCAGAACAATCTGATCAGCCTCGTTTTCGTAGGATGCTAAAGCAGAGAATCCCATATATGCTTATGCAATATTCAAAAGGTCTTTGGATTTTTTTCCCCTGGAGCTTTAAGGGCAGCCCTTGAATTTGCCATTGAAGGCTATCTGTGCAGAGTAGATTGAAAATGCAATCCATTTTATGATTCTTCTTAGTGTCATGAATTGAAGATTAAGCTCTGAATCATGATTGGGGGAAATAAAACTTAATATGTAGGAGGTATATGAAAATATGAAAATGATTACTAATTGAATTTATTATTCAGAACTGATGTAGCAAAGCAGGTTATATGGAAGAATCCAATTTCATCCTATTAGTTTTATACTCTCATTACCAATGCCCACATTGAGCAGATACAGCTTGATGAGGTACAGCACTGATGTATCCTATACTGTAATTGGCTGCAGTTTAAGTTTTTTTTGCATCAAACAGTTCACAGTAATCACACAAGTCAAGTTTATTTTACAATTGCCCACAATCATCACCTCTGGTGCCCAGATGTTCACAAAAGTATGGTCAGCCTTACCAGGAAAATAATCTTCTGTGGGCAAAATGGTTTTAAAGTGTGGCATTGGTCCCTGTGCTTGATAATGCTGCATTTCAGAGTGTAAATGTAATATATAAATTTTACGTTAAAATGTAGAACAAATATTTAAGAAGAAGAAGAAAAAAAAAGAAACAGGATTTGCCGAAAAATGAGATTTCCTTCCAGTCAATTCAGGATTCAAAATCTAGGAAAATGGTCAAAGTGGAACTTCCTATCCATCACAGGCTTTATTCCTACATGTTAAATGCTTCCTGGACAGATGAATATTTTGATATCATGCTCAGTTCAATTTGTGTCAGGTCTTGGACAATGAGGAGAGGAAGCCAGGGTGACAAGACAACCCTACCCCAGACCACTTAGGGAAGAGAAGAGTGCACTTGGAGATTTTTCTTTTTTTGGTACTAGGTGTTGAAGTCAGGGGCCCACACTGAGCTATCTCCCTAGCTCTTTCTTCAGTTTTTATTTTGAGATAGGGTCCCAAAAAGCCACCGAGTTACTACACCTGGGTTCAAATTTGTGAAGCTCTTCCTTCAGCCTCCCAGAGTGCTGCAATTATAGGTGTGTGTCATAATTGCTGGGTCAGAGATTATTACCCATATAACGATTGGGACAGAAACAAGAATATGAGGATTGACCATAGCCTCATGAAGGAGGGAACATCCAGTATTACCTGAGAGGTTTCTTAAGCGACAGGAGTGTGTGTGTGTGTGTATGTGTGTGTATGTGTGTGTATCATCTCTAGCAACAATTTATGGCCTCACCTAACTGAAAGGGAGGCTCAGAAATATGGAAGCTGTGTGTCTAAAATAGAAAATACATGTTTTAAAGTTTGGATTTCATGGAAATCTTTGAAATACTATGCTAGAAATTAAATAATTCTATCCATCCATTAATACTTCACTGAAATCCAACCATTTTATTAAAGTTGTCTATTCCACCTGCACCTTAGGAAGATCTGCCCAGCTTTTGAGTGTAATCACTTATCTCTTGTTTGGCAAATAATTTCATCTTGTGACATTTCTTTATGTTTTATCTTATTTCTACTTAATTATCAAGTCGTTTTTAGCATTCTATTAATAGAAATTCTGATTCCTAAAACAGATTATGAGCCACTTAGAGGCAGAGAGTAAGTTTGTTGTGTTTGTATTTCAAACAAGAAATGCACACAGACATGCACAGACACACACACACACACATGCACACACCCCTTCACCCCTTATCAGATCTCAGATCAAGTATTTTATACTAATATAGTAAGAGCGTAAAGCTCAGGATTTGTACAACTAAACTTATCATGATCAACATTGTGAGGCTTAGTGTGCAAAGTGCGAAGGTCAGTGTCTTGGGAATAGAGACCCAGTGCATGTCACACACAGTTTATATCCTCAAGGAACTTTGTAAGGAGCTGATAGATACATAAAATGTTTTTATTTTTACTAGCAGATAGAAAGTTTCACACCAAAGGGTAGTTTGACTACATGGATTTATTTCCTGAAATAACTTTAGTGTAGCATAAAAGAATAAAAAATATTATACTGTAAATCTTAAAGAACAAAGAAAATGGGAAAAGATAGCAAACAAGATATTTCCATAAAACTCTGGAAGACAGAAAGTAGATTAAGAAGTGGTAAATAAATTTATGCAGGATAAAAGCTGAACCTTAGAAGGACACTAGTGAAAAGCAGACTGGGAGGGTCTCCATACCCTCAGGAAGCTTCCAGGTATTGGAAGCACAGGCCCTCTTGGGTGTGCAGACAAAGACCGGATGTATAGGGGTTCATCAGGTACCTGATGCCTTCTCCACTCCAGGTGGGGAATTCTCCTCCTCATCTCTGTAAGAGAGTACAAAATGTATTCTTTTGGAAAAATTCAGACCACAAAGATTTGGGACTTAGAGAAACTCTCTCAGCAGAGGGAGAATAAGGTGCAGTGTTGAAGACAAGGAAGAGGGTGTCTATGAATGTTGAGACCTATGATGGTGTGAAAGTTCAGCATTAATACTGGGAGTAAGAACAGCACTGTGTCTCTCAGTACAGTGACTAAAAGCTAGGAGATCATAGAATAATGTCTCAAAAATTATGAGGGGAGATTATTTTCAATCTAGAATTCTATGTTCAGTTAAGGTATGACAGTAGACTGAAAACATTTTTATATAATTATCAAAATTATTAATCACAGACACCTTTATTTTAGCAATATACTGCCTGTGATATTCTCCAACTGAAGCTGTAAACATCCATAAAAAGAAGGAAAAAGGGGCTGGGGATTTATCTCCTTGGCAATGTTCCTGCCTTGCAAGGTCCTGAGTTCAATCCGTGGTACAAAAAAAAGAAGGAAAAAGACATCATGAGAGCCTGTTTCCTCCAGATGATTATTCAGCATACAGTTGTGTACTTCTGTATCTCAGTTTTTGAATCATGATAACTAACCTGTGAAAACAATTTCTGTTTTGTTTGTTTTCATATAAGCACTACACTGTCCTCAAGGGAGGGAGGATAAGAGTCACTTTTAATCCATTTATATGAAATACTTTTTGTTGCATAATAGCATATATTTATGCTATTTTCGTAAATAAATGTATTGGCTCACATAGATTAACAATTTACATATATAATTTGATCCTAGGTCTCAGTGTCAACAAAACCAGGCTCTTTCTTTCTGCCATGTTTCCTGATATTATGAGGTGTGATAAAACATGGCAAATGTTTAATTTTTTTTTGTGGTAATGAGAATCAAACTCAGGACCTTGTGCTTGTGAGGCAGGCTTGGCACCACTGAGCTAAATCCGGAGTCTGGCAAATGTTTAATTTTAAAACATTTATTGGGAGGGGAGGGAATGGAGAAATAAAAAGAACTAAATTTGATATAGACATGTCCCCCTCCCTCAATGAATGCTTTCACTATGTACTGGAAACATGTACTCATAAAAAGTAATAATGGAAAAACAAAAACATTTTATTATAGTAAAACACACATTATCACCGATCCCTCTCAGTTCAGACACACTTATCCCATCTCTGAGGCACCACTGAGTCAGAGGAGGGTATTTTGAAGGAGATTAATGGCAACAATGTGTCATCTCCTGTGATAATTTTTAAATTGAAATACACATTACATTTTTGATCAGCCTCATAGTGAGGCAAAATAGCTAGTTCATGCCTTCCAAGTTTGAGTCCAGGAGGAAATAAACAACATCTTTTTAAGAAAGTTCCCTAATGACTTAAAGAATTCTCACAGATTGGTTCATTCAGGTACCTTTTCCTGAAACAAACATTATGAGATGATCTTGGAAATCAGGGTCATATTATTGATAATGTAGAGCCCTATCTGTACACTTGGTCCCAAACAGGGAATCTATTACCTCAAAGGAAACTGGGATATTTTTCCAGGAGGGGAGAGGCAAGCAAAACAGAGAGCTTCTAATATATTAAAAATGTATGTCTTGGATAGGGATGGTAGTGTACATCTTTAGTCCCAGCTAATGAGGAGGCTGAGGTAGAAGGATTGCTTGAGTCCAGGAATTGTATACCTGTCTTGGTTTAAAAGTGTGTGGGGTGCTCCTGGAGATATAGCTCAGTCTTCTTAAAGCCCTACGGTCTATTTGTATCCCCAGTGTGTGCTCTCTCTGGTGCTCTCTTTCTCTGCCAAACACACCCACCCACCCACACACCCCTTAGTCTGGATTGTAAACCCTTTCAACATGATTGAATTAGGCCCTAGATTATCCAGGTTAATCTCCTATACTTAAAACCAACTGATTAAGGATTTAAATTACATTAGCAAATTCCCTTCATAGTTTTATACAGTGTTTGATTGAATAATTTAGGATATACCTTAGCTGAATCGACATATCAAAAGGAAAAAAAACTATAACATAAAAACTCATGTATATGAACAAAGTTAAGAAAATTATTTAAATTTAGAAACTATATTTTTTATTCAATATCCCTGCCATTGTGACAAAAATTTAATGATAAAATTTCAAACAATCTCAGATATTTTTCTGGTAAAAGAGTAAAAATGTTTCAGTAAGCACAAAAGAGACATGTGAATGTTGTTTTTCTTGAAACAATGCTAAGAAATTATCAAAAAGTAATCATTATCAGCAGTTTGTGATATATTGTTTTTGCTTCCAGAAGGAAAGCATTAGCTTCTATATAGCTCATAAGTCAGGTTCACCATGATAGAGGACCATAAACTGGAAAACACTGGGCATCATAAATGACACAGTAGCTGAGAAACAAGGAGTTGTCATATTTTATCATGATTCAAAACAAAACAACTCTCAGTCCTATGCCTTGGAGGGGACATAGGTTAAACAAACACTAGTAGCTGTTTTATGGCTACTTTGGAAGTGAGGTCCCTAAGGACAAGCAAAGCCTCTCTTTCCCCATGATTTAATGCCTGTCAGCATTTTATCATAATGTGAGAGGTTCATGCTGGAATTTTGATGGCACACATCCTTCCACTGATGAAGATGAAGACGATGCCTCACAACCCTGCCCTTTCACTGTGCCACCAGGAGCCAGGTACCCTTTGGCCAAGTGAGCATTTTCTACAGTTCACAAAGCTCTTTATGTGATCAAACAAAAAAAGTAACAGTATCCTTCTGTATAAATACTTTTTATAGGCTGAATGTTCTTGATGAAAAGATGAAGTAACTTAGATATTCATTAGGCAGGTAGGAAATATGAGATGGTGTCTACCACTATAAATGGTTTCATCCATTATATTGTTAAAGGTGCCATTCTTTACCTCGTGGTGAACCAGCAATGCTTAATAAAGACCTGTGAGTGATAACAAGATTATTGTCATCTCAGATGTTATCATCAAATTGTTTCTGTATATACTTCCTAAGAAATACTGCCTAAATGAAAGAAGTAAAAAGCAAAAAATCCTTGCTTAGACAGAGAGGTATTTGGGGAGTTGATTGGCTCAGGTACTAAGAGGTCCCTCCAACTCACAGGCCTCCCTTGTGAATAGACAAGACTCTGCCTCAAGGACTATGTGTGAAAGGGAAGGGAGACTCGTACAGCTAGAGGCTCAATTATCCAAAGCAGCCATCTGGTGGGCAGGTCAACCCATAGAAATGATACTACTGGGGGGCTAAGACTTCTGCAGTATCTTCCCCTCTCACCACCAGAAAGGAGAGCAGGGCACAACAATGGAAAAGCCTTCCTATTCTCCAAAGGAGTGGGCATGTTAGATTCACTCAGAGAAAAGATAGCAAAGAGTTGTATGGCAAATAATTTAGAGAGAAGAGTCCATGAAGTTCTTGGGGAAGCAGGGCAGGTTGCTGATGGCACAGCAAGGCAGTGTGGCCAACAGGAGCAGGATGTTTTCTATCATGTCCTGAGAGATGACAGAGGCAGTGGCTAGAGCAAGCAGAAGAAGAGCACAAATGCTAAATCTTATGTTAAATAATCGTCCATGTGGAATCTCCAAGAAAGGGAAGGTGAAGGTCCTGAGATTGGTCAGGTGGAGAATAATGATCCACCAGACTTGAAAGTAAACTGTTACAGAGACTGTCACTTGAGATTCTTTTCATTGAAAGTAAGAGGAAATTACTTGCGATTTAATAAAACAGGGATTACAAGGACACCCTGAGTCCAGAGGCATGAATGAATTGAATCAGGACTCAGCAATGCTAACAACATTCAACACTCAGCTGTTTCTGTATTCTTGCTTTACCTTCTAGCACACTGCCTTCAACCCCAGACATCAGAACAGATCAACTAGCAGCAGAACCTTTTGGACTTGCATTCCTTAGGGTCCAGGGGGGAAAGAATAAGAGCATTTATAGCAAAACACTTATTCATCTTATTTGCTTTAATTGGCGTATTTCCTGTCTCTGGAGCCAATCACAGTGGCCAGAGTTGTTAGAAACTCTCATCAACTTAGACAGTTATCCCATTCCTGAGCTTCCAAAAAGTTTGTAGATGAGTTTGTGAGAAAGAAATCAGGGTTTAGCTATTAGTGAGCTTGATCCATAAGATGTCTGCTATTGTAGGCTAAGTTATCTGCTATTGCTATTGTGGGTATAAATGACTTAGATAACTTTAAATTATATATGTGAAAAAAATGAGATGATTTTTCTAAATAATTTCTCTTTACAGCTCACATTGCTATTTGGACATGCAAAACAATTCTGACACTACTAAATATTCAGGTTATTTTCATTTAGTGAGAATTAATTCCTTTAATCAAAATTCAGTCAAACCCAGCTATCATTTTCCTTAGTCACTGATCACAATTCAAGCTTCTTCCATTTCCAGAGTCTTTCCTTTCCTCACCCTTTGCCCTACTTTTAATATTCAAAATTCACTCAACCTTCTTAGGCAGCAATAGGAAGTTGGGGGAATCAGTTACATGAATATCTGCGCATGATTTGGAATAGAAGAACATGTTCCACTCAATACTGACAGTGAACATTGGCAATTTTTGCTCAGCCCAATTAGTTATGAAGTCTCAATTGTCCTCTCAGCAAGTTTAGTGCAGACCTTTACTCTCAGCTCTAGACCAGGGAACTGTTACAAGTGATGTTAGCAAGACTGGTTGCAGGGAGTGAACCTATCTGTGTCTTAAATTAACAAAAATAATTTTATGTGTGTATAAATATATTATAGTATTTGGCAGTATAATCAATAATTATTCTTACCATGTAGAATTGGCAGGTATAATAAAGTCAGTTCTGTTGTTCTTTTAACTGTAAGGGCAAGCAAAGTTTCTACTGTCACCCTCAGCCTGTGATCACTTGCAAGTTACACTAGGCTTTCCTCTGCAGTTCAGCCATCCTTCTGCTGTTATTTGACATTGTGGCAAACAGTTATGAGACAATCAATGACCAGTCATGAAGGTGAAAGAACTTCAAGTGTCACAAATGGGCATAAGGTAATGAACAATATAGTGATTACTGTATTCAAAATGTTCAAAACCATGACAGAGAATGAAAGCAGTAAGAAACAGTCTTCGTAGTTACAAATAGTGTTTGGAAGAGAATATTGTGGGAATCTTGTGTTGGGAAGGAGGAGAAATGTTCCTGGAGTCAACCAAAGAGGAAGAGGTTGGCTCTCTTACAGGAAGTGGGGCACTCGTGTCAGCAAACTTAGAGTTTTGGGGCTTCTCCCTATGGGAGCTAGATTTTGAAGAACTAAGACCTGAGTGGCAGAACTTTCTACCAATGAAGTTACCTGGATGTGTAGCAAAGCGAAGAATAATCTATGAGCTTGTGAGCTTTTGCAATAGACATGCACGTGCACGTGTTCGTGTGTGTGTGTGTGTGTGTGTGTGTGTGAATATATATGGCTTAAACTGGCTTCTGTGACCATTCAGCACCATCATCAGTGAATCGTGTTTTTCTATCTCTTGGTCTCATCCCCAGGCTGTTGACCAACTTCTTTCATGTCTGTAAGGTTACTGCAGTAGCCACAGGCATCATCTCTCACACCAAGATCCCAAACCCAGAGACAGGAGAGGACAAGCTCTTTTTCCAGAAGTTGCTGCCTGACTCCTAGTGGCTTTCAGTTCATGCTTCATTAGCCAGAATTGAGTCAGAAATGTCCCTTCTTGAGCCAACCTTTGGTAAATTAAATAATATTACCCTGTGACTGTTCAGAGTAATCATTCCACTCTTGGAGTTGGATAAAGTAACAGACGTAGTTTGGGTTTCTCAAGGTGACTAAGACATAGTTTAGGTTTTAGGATTTTTTTTTTTTGGTACTGGGGCTCGAACTCAGGACCTTGAGCTTGAGAGGCAGGTGGGGGCACCACTAAGCTAAATCCCAGCCCTGGTTTTAGGATTTTTGTAAGGAAATGCGCCAGGAGTGGGGTGGGGCAAAGCAGATTGGGAAGGAGAGGGTGACCTGTAGTGCAGGACTGACAGCCTTAGCCAATCCCATAGGAAGCTCTGACACTTAGTGTCATCAGTGAGGGGCTGTGTTGGGGAAATGGCCTGGCACTGATATTCTTCCTACTACCAGTTACTGGATGTACTGCCTCAGAAGGGTGTAACCCTAGTAAGGGGCTCTTTGTAGCCATGACAACCCTAGAAGGGGCTGACTCCTGAAGGCTGGAACCATTCCTTCCCTGAAAGATAATCAGGGAAACGCATTTGCATGATAGCCTTTGTTCCCCAGAGTATTTGGAAGAGACTAAATATTACAGAAAACTTCACTCTCCCAGCAAAGAAAGGGGTAAACGGATAGATTTGGAGAGCCAAGTGAGAGTGACTGCTACTGGCACGCTGAGTCCTTCCAACCTAAGTTCCAAACTATTTCCTGTCTGAGCCTCTCCTGCTTTGCTTGATTCCGGGTTGTTTATTCTTTTTCACGAGACAGATGCCTCTGCACACCGGAATGGCTAATGTTCAGTTCACAATGGTATCAGCACTATCACATTGCCATATTAACAAGAGATGTGTACTATAGTTATGATGTGTGAAGGTGGTGGCAATATCTAGTAATTAGTCTCCAGTGGTCCAGCAGCAGCCTAACTTCATAATAAACTACTTGAGACACATATTTCCTTAAATTTCCTCTCACAAAAAACTGGACTGAGGTCACATTCTGTATCTCAGAAATCACACATTAGCAGTCTTTTTGGCAACTATCTACCATTATAAATTCTTTTTTTTTATTTTGAAAATTTTATTATTGAAATGTCAAACCTACAAAAGTAGAAATATTAGCACGATGAACCACCATGAAATATTTCACTTCAGTAATTACCAACATTTAGTAATCTAGTTTCCATCTCTCTTTGCCAATTCATTTTCTAGTGACATGCAAGTCTGCATATCTTATTTCATAAACACATAAGTATATTAACTCTACCACACAGGACATTTTTTTTGTAACCATGTTGATATTGTCATCCTTAACAAAATTATTTCTAAATATCATCTTAATACTTAGTCCAGGTGCACATTTCCTCTACTACTTCCAAAGTGTCCTTTTCTATTTTGTTAAAACCAGGTTCAAGAAATGCCAACGTAATGAATTTAGTTGTCATGTCTCTTAAGTCTCCTTTATTATTAATAGTTGCCTCTCTTCTTTTTCATGCCACTCATTACTTGATGAAATAAGATTAACTTTTCTGCAGAAATTTACATATTCTGGATCTAAATGGCTGCTTCCTTTTAACATTTACTTTATTCATCTATTCCCCAAATTCTTGGTTATAAAGAATTTGATTTAAAAGTATATGGCCAGGGATTTAGTTCAGTGGTTCTGGAGCCTGCCTTGCAAGCGCAAGGTCCTGAGTTTGAGCCCCGTTACTGAAAAATAAATAAATAAACAAAAGTATGATTCCTCCTGTTCATTATTTTTGCAATATGGCTTCATATGTAGTGGTGTGTGCTTCCTATAGTATTTTATCAAGTGGTGCATATTGTCTAATAGTCCAATTTTTATTGAGGTTCAAATTGGCCAGTGTTCTGAAGTGATCAGCTTGATACTTTCTCTACAAAATCTTTCACTTAATAGTTTTAGCATCCACTGAAAATCATTTTCTGGACCCATTATTTCACTACAGTCTAAAAATAAATATTCTAATCCTATTATTCTATCTATATTTATTGGTTGGATTTAAGTTTCAAAAAGAGAAACACTAAGATTTCGTGAATTTTTGATGAGCTTGATATTTGGCTCACATGGGCAAAAAAATATACTCACTCTCCAAATATACTCACTGATTTTAAGAATGATGAGTTGATACCCTAGTATTTTCCATAATTGACAAAATTATGCAGCCACAACCAAATAAACTATCAAACTACTGGAGGGGTTAAGTCAAAAGACCCAACTAGAAACACTATTTGAAGATGGAGCAATTATACTGAGTATAATGGAATATTTTCTTTTATACATAAGTTTTACACACATGCATGCACCAAGTTAAATTACAAAGTGGTAGTTTCTTTTATGCTATCTTTTTCAGAGTTTGTGATTAATCTTGAACTGTGGCCAGACAAGAGGATGCTATATCATAGATGGAAAAATTGCTTCATATTTCTGATTCTCCAACAGCTGTATTCTTAACTGTACATTCATGAAAATCATAGTTCTTTTCACTGTGAAATTTCTGATGCAGTTCAAGTAATGGAGAAATTCTCATTCACTACAATTTCCTAGGTTTTACCTAAAATAAATTATTTTCAGCTTAGTAAGTGTTGAGATGTAACAGGAGACATTTCTACATTTATTACTTCTACGATAATTTTCTTTAAAAGGAATTCACTAATACTAGTAAGAATAATAATAATTATACAAAATATTTACAGAACACAAGCTATTCTTGTGACTGCTATTCTTCTAAGTATTAACTACTTCATCCTCACAACAGTTCTATTACATAGCATGGCAAGCTGACTCTAAACTGGCCACTAATGGTCACTGTCTCTTGGTATTCTTGTATAATCCCCTTCTTGTGAGAAGTGGCTAATCTAGTAATTTGCTTTTAACCAGTAGAAGATAGCAAAGGTAGTAGGAATGTCATTTCCATGATTAGATTATTCAAGTTTACAACTTCCTTGATAGCAGACTTCCATCTTGCTGGCAACCACCTTCTTGGCTTACGTACTTTGATGAAGCAAGCAGTCATATTGAAGAGGTCATTGTGGCAAAGGAAATGCAGACAACCTTCAGCCAATAGCCTGCTAGAGACTGAAAATCACAATGAAACAGCCCAAGAGAAAGGAATTCGGGCATCCATCTTGTTAGCTTGGATAGATCCTTCCCTGGCCAAGCCTTCAGATGACTGACCAGTCACAGCTAACCTTGTGACTACAAAGACCCAACTAAGTTGTGCCTATTTTCCTGATACAGAGAAATCGTGAGATAACAAAGATATATTTTTTAAGCTATGAATAAGTTTTTGTGGTGATTTATTATACAACAATAAATAATGCAACTACTGTACTAATATCACTATTTTACAAGTGAACAAAATGAGGCACAAAATGATAGCATCTTGTCTAATATCACAATAATAATAAAGTAGGAAAAGAAAACAATGACAGGTAAGGATAAATATTTTCCAACATTTATGACATTATTCTCTCATTGGAATCTGATGAAGATAAACAAAGTTTTAATGATAAAAGAAGGCTTTTAAAGCAACATATTCTTTCTCCAATATAAAATTTCTTATTCTTAGTTATAAGCACGAAACAAATTTTCTCAAAAATGGATTTGGTAGTGTTTTATAACACAATGTACATCTGAAGGCTTTTCTGTATTCAATTCCATTATGAATTTTCTGATAAGTGAGGTGTGAATGCTGTCTAAAGGCCTTCTTACATTCCTTACATTTGTAGGGTTTCTCACCAGTATGAATTCTCTGGTGTTGAGTAAGAAATGAATAAAGTCTAAAAGCCTTCCTACATTTCTTACATTCATAAGGTTTCTCCCCAGTGTGAATATTCTGATGTTGAGTAAGCTGTGAGAGCAGTCTGAAGGCTTTCCCACATTCTTCACATTCATATGGTCTCTCACCAATATGAATGCTCTGATGTGAAATAAGTTGTGAGTAACTACTAAAGGTCTTCCAGCATTCCATACATTCATAGGGTTTCTCATGAGTATGAGTTCTCTGATGGTGAACAAGTTGTTGTCTTAATCTGAAAGTATTCCCACATTCCTTATAGTCAAAGAGTTTCTCACCAGTATGAATACTCTGATGGACAGTAAGTTGTTGGCATATTCTAAAAGCCTTTCCACATTCCTTACATCCATAGGGTTTCTCACCAAAATGAATTTTCGGATGTACTCTAAGGTCTGGGCCACATACAAAGGCTTTCCCACATTTCTTACATTCATAGAGCTTCTCAGAAGTATGAAGTCTCTGGTGTCAAGTAAGGTGTGTAGACTGTCTAAAGGTCTCCCCACAGTCCTTACACTCATAGGGCTTCTCATCAGTGTGGATTCTCTGATGCCAAGCCAGCTGCTGATGCACTCTAAAAGTCTTTCCACATTCCTTGCATTCATAAGGTTTTTCACCAGTATGAAGCCTCTGATGTTGAGTAAGTTCTTGGAGCACTGTAAAGGCCTTGCCACAGTCCTTACATTCATAGGGTTTCTCACCAGTATGAAGTTTGTGATGTTGAATAAGGTGTGCATGCTGCCTAAAGTCCTGTCCATATTCCCTACATTTATAAGGTTTCTCACCAGTATGAATTCTTAGATGTTGATTAAGTGTTGAGTGAAGAATAAAAGTCTTCCTACATTCCTTACATTCATATAACTTTTCTCCATTGTGAACTCTCTGATAATCTGTAAGAAACTTTTGCTTTTTATAAGTGGTCATTTTTTCAGAGCCAATTTTCACCTGCCCAAAATACCCATCTTGTGGTTCTTTTTGGCCCTCAATCTTGCTTTTCCATTCCCAGTCATTTTTAAAAATAGAGCCCTGAAGGCTTCAGCTTTTCATTCTTTCCATTATCTCCCACTGTAATGAATATATTTCATAAATATCCTTTTCTGGAGATTGGGTATTGGTCCTGCATCTGGACTCCAAATAAGGGCAGTGGGTTCTTGTCCCTTCCTTCACAACCATCCCAGGTTCCTTCTCTTCTTTATCCAATAAGGTAATCACATCTGGTTTAGAAACAGAAGCTCCTAGTGAGATGAAGTTGCTATAGTTCTCCCACATTACATCTCTATATAAGTCTCTCTGAGCAGAATCCAGGAATTCCCATTTTTCCTGTGAGAAGTCTACAGCCACATCTCTAAATGTCACTGAACCACCAGCCATGGTTTTAGAACCCCGAGAACTGGTCAGTCCTCTTCAATATTTCTTTGTTGGAGAACTTCAGAGTCTAGACAAACCAGAGCTCTTGGAGCAGACAGCGGAAAGGAAACCAGAAGGAAAGATGGTTATAAATTCTGATAGCCAGGACATTTTGAATTTTGAATTTTGGTCTGGAATATCTTCATGTAAAGCATGCATGGTCCAGTTCCTCATGCTCCTCACCCACTCCTGACTGTCTTAATGAGCTGTGTCTCCCATTTGTTTGTCTCATTGGTATTTGTGTCTGAAAACCTGTGCTGTGTAATCGAGTTCTAGGTAGGCTCAGTCATAGAAGGTTCCAGGAAAGGCCAATTAAACTATTAGGTTATCGTGACTGTGATCTCAGTCAAAACATTTTATGAAATGCAAGCCTATTTCATTTCATGCTCTTCCAGGCCTAGCTACCAGCATTCCAACATTTAATACCAGAAAAACTTGTAGTCATGATAGCTTTGTTCTTATAAGGTACAAAAATTCATCAAATCTTTTCTGTATGATTCACAGAATCATAGCATATATCTATCTGTTTTTCAATTTGTATAATTTGAAATATATTCTTTCAGCATAGAACAATGGATGAAGTACTTGAATATCCTGACACAAAAGTATCTAATATTTTTCTTTCAATTTAGCAATAAAATAGCAAACAGAAAACATTAAGAGCTGAATTACTCTGAAATTGGTCCTACAGAATTCCAAACCACCTATCGGAAAATTGCAAGCAATAGATTAGTCAGGTAATGCATATATTTCTGAGAACACTTTTGCAGCTTCCTGCAGTTAAAATATACAGGGCCATTATAATCCTCTACACAACACCCGGACTATTTCTATAATTTAAGTCCCTATTTCCAACAACTCCAGACAACAGCACAGACAACAAAATATCCAATCTAATTTGGCAGAAAAGAAATTCCATTATGCATTCACTTAGAGGTCCTTAGTTTCAAACAAAAGAAACTGTCTTAGCTTGTAGAAGCAGAAAGGTACTTTATTAAAGGATGTAAACCTCAGGATCTCTGGGAAAAAACCAGAAGCAGCCTTGAACGTCTCCAAAGTAGTGCACAATGGAGCCAGCACCAGAGATAGAGGCACCATGAACACAACAACAGAATTTGTATGGGTAAGGCACTGTAGGCACTATAGACAGTTTAACTCCTGCAGTTTCCTGTAGTGTGGCTCTGAAGGCTGAGGTAAATGGTGCCCCTTCCACAGAGTGGATTCTGCAGTGCACCTGCCTTGCTGCCTTGGTATCTCAAGTAGCAGCAGTCAGTAGACACTGCATGGCTCAGGTGAGAAGTGACTGTGGACAAAGCCCACAGGCCACTTTGAAGTGGGGTCTTGTATTTTTAGGTTCTATTTTAATCATTTCTCACATTATTGTTATTTTGTAAAATTGAACTACACACATGCCTAAATATTTTTCTGATTTTGAGAAGTTTAATGCCATAAATATTCCTTCTTCAGAAACTACATCTAGGATGACACTGCAGAACATTTACAATTCATACCCTAATGCATTTTGACAAGTTGGAATTCCTTGAAATTTGGCATTTATTGTAATATGCATCATGGTTTTCAAACAGTAGTGGATAGCCAGGGAATTATATTATTTATTACTTATTTTCAGACTTTCACCTGAAAATTGCTTTTCCTGTTTGTTCTGTCTACTGATTCTTCACCAATTAATTCTCAGCCAATTTCTGCATAAATAGCAACAGAAAGCTGTACAAGAATTTCATCAATTTTTTTAATTACTTGAAATTCACTTAAGATAAAGATTTCTTTGCACTAAAGCAACCTGAAATATTGGACTAAAAAGTGAGCTTTGAAGCCAGAAAACCTGATTTTAAGTTCTGATTCTGCCATTTCACAGATATATGACATTTTTAAAGTTCTCTGGTCTCTAGGCATTTGTTTCTCAACTGCAAAAGAGGAATGAAAAAACCTTCAATTGTGTTGTGAAGATTAAATTAGAGGATGTTTCATCAAAGTGATTTGCAAATTAGAAAACAATAGAAACATACTTTCTTACTAAACATGAAAATGATGTACCAAATAAGGGAGAAATGCAAAAACAATGGGATCTTGATTTCAAAGACAATATCCAAAATTTTTGTGGCATAACAAAAGCAGAGACCAGAATTGTTTTCACTGTGACCATTTTTCTTCTTTCCTGGACTACCTTGTTGGTGTCTGATCTCAAAGCATGTGAAACCCTGTATCAGTCTACAGAAGACTCTCAGAACAGCCATAGCCAAGAAGTGAGACATGGTAAATTTAGAGAGAGGAAAAGTGTAAATGTAAGAAGCAAAGGAAGTTTAGATAATGCATTACTCCTCAGTAGTAATGCAGACATGCTTAGGTTTCTCCAGCACACTGTTACTTTATTTATTAATCAGCTACACAGGCTTAAATTAATAACACTAAGATTGAGGCATATCATTATCACTGATCCCTGTGAGACCCTCTACTTTTAATCTTAAGGTATGACATTTTTACTATTTACTAAGGTAACCATTCTGTCACATTTAATCCTCTTTATCATAAAATGTTTACAATTGTGATTCAAAATTTTGTTGGCATTTATTTTAAACTTTGAAAATCCTTAAGGATTCTAAGGTTGAAAATGTGCCTTGAGCTATTAATTATTTCTTGTGTAGCTGCAAGTACATTTCCATCTATCAATTTGGCCTGTGGTATTCACTAAATGGAAGCCTTAATTTTGGTGTAATCGTATTGTCAATCTTTTCCCTTTGGATTTTTCCTTTTGAAGTTTTAAAAACACTTCTCTATTCCTAGATAATAAAGATTTTCTTCTAAATTATCTTGTATTAACTTCATAATTTTTCCCTTTCTACTTAAATCTTTATGTGGAGAGCACCTTTATGTAGGATTATATAGAAATACAATTTCATTTTTCTCCAGATAGTGGGCCAATTTCCTACTAAAACATCAATTTAATAGTTTCCACTTATTTTGTCTAAATGCTTTAAGGTTTATTAAATTCCCATGTATACATAGTTATTTCTGAGTACTTTTCTTCTATTGACTTATTTATTTGATCTTGCACTAATAATACATTTTTATTACTCTGGGCTTGTCACACATTTTAATATCTGGGAGGAGAGGAAGTTTTTCTTGTTTATAACTTCTCTTCAAGTAATCTATAGCCATGGACTTTTATTCTTTACAAATTTACTGCAAGTTTAGTGAATTTCTCAGTCTCTTACTGGAATTTTAATTGAAAATGCATGCCATTTACATATGGAATTGAAGAAAATCTACGTCTTTTTAATATAAAGTCATCAAATCAAAGAGCATGAAATGTCATTGTTTATTTAGGTCATATTTTATGTCCTTTACTAGAATTTTAGGGGATGTCAAAAAATGAATTTAAGCATGAAAATAAAGCAAAAAAAGTAGGTGACACATACTTTCATTATCACATAGGGACAAAGGATACACAGGTTATTATGGGATGATCTCAGCTCAGCTAATTGTTTATTATTAAGAAAAGGTTGCAGACTCAGTGAAATTACATGTTAACTTCTAGAATTTTGTCCAGCAGGGGCAAATAATTTTGTGTCTGATGGAACAGATAATCCCAGATTTATAGTATGTTCTGGTGGACATTAATTTTTATAACTAATTCAGCAATCTTGTCCTAATATTTACCTGTTAAATCTTGCATAAATCTCTGACTTCTTAAATGCTTTTTGAATTGATTGCAACATCTTATTCTTTCCTTCATTTATTCTTGCATTTTTCATGTTTGACCTATGTTCATTTTATATTACTATAAAAGTTATGATTTTGCTTTTCTGAAAAGTACAATTTAGCAAGGTTCTCCATAAAGATATGTAGGTTACATAACCTAGGTTATTTTAACTCCTGGATATTTTAGGATGCTTTTGTGGTTATGATAGTATTATCTTTCTGTAGTTTTCTGATGGATTATTGCTATTAAAGAGAAGTGTTACTAAGTCTGTTAGGCTGATATAGCCAGCAACTTTACTTAATGTTTACATTGATTCTAAATGATTACTTATGAATTGTGTTAGCTCTTTTATAGAGGAAATCATCATATCAGCAACTAATGAACAACAATAAACTATCTGTACTACTACATTTGATCATTGTGCAAAATCATGGTAGTTGTGGTAGATCCTTGTCAAAAACCCAGCTCTTAAGTTTTGAAATCCTAAGCAAGTTTTAGTATATTTACTGACTTCAGAGCCAAGAAAAACTCAGAAGATCAGGAGACAAGAAGTCAAGGGTAGTGAGCTGAAGCCCTAAAATCATTAAGTCCTGCTGCTTTACTATTACTTAAACTTTCACTTCATATTCTTTGTTCATTCATACACTTACTGATTTTTAAACACATAAGAAAGTATCAGAAAGAGAGTTACATTGTGTGAATAGGATAAAACCTTTTAGTGTGGATAACTGAATTTCTTTAGGGCTACTCCTAGCTAAATTAAAAATTTCAAAATGACAGTTGGCAGTACAATATTTGACTTCAAAGTAACTATAGCGCCTCTTCATGATAATTTATAAAAATCAGTTGTGAGATTTTTATTTATTGTTTAACCTTATGTAGCAAAAATATAACAACTTCTATTTAAAAATATTAACACTCATTCTCACCTAACTTCAGTGATAACAAATATTATCTTGGTCTGTATCTTGTTATATATTTCTCCAGAGTATATATATATATATATATATATATATATATATATATATCATAAAATTTGTGTTGTTGTGGTTGCTATCATTGTACATTACTGTGTAACCAGTTTTTCTTACTTAAAATTTCCTAACAAATGCCTGTTATCTAAATTAATTGATACAAGTTTAATATTTTCAATGATATATAGTATTACATAATTTATTCCATCATGAATAAATAAATTCTAATCACTTGGAGAAGTAGTTAGCAAACCATGGCCCTTTGGCCAAATCTGGTCTGCTCCCTGTTTTGGTGAATGAAATTTTATTGGAATACAATCATGGTTATTCATCTACATATCATCAAAGTCTTGTTCACCATATGTTAGTAGAGTCAAGCCGCCACAAAAATCATATGGCCTGAAAAGCTCCAAATACTTTCTATCTGACCCTTTACATAAAATATTTGCTACACTTGGGTTAGAGATTTTGCCATTATCAAAATTTAATTACTTGAACATATATCCTTATAGTTTGTGACTTTAACTTCTCTATTATCTATTATTTCTGTATTATCTAATAGATCAGTAGCAGAAGATAGGATTTTAGGGTCAAAGGTTTGTATATTTCATATTTTGATATAAAATGTCCTACTTTATTTTAAAAAGATGTTAGCAATTTAAATTCTTATCAGCAATTTTATATGAATGCTTATTTTTCCATTTCTGTCAACATTTGACATCATCATTACATATTTTTCCCAGCTTGATGAGTAAAAACATGGCATCACACTGCTGTTTATTTTATATTTTCCTATAAGCAAAAAAAAGCTCTTCCATCTTAAAGATATTTTCCCTCTCCATGTGTGTTGCAAATATTTTTCTAGTCTATTATTTACTTTTTACTTGATTTATGTCTTTTGCCATACATTTCTTTTTAATATAGTTGTTTTAAATGAATTGCTGTAGATAGTTTTGTGCTTTTCCCCTATTGCTCCTATCAGGTCATTTTCCTACTGAGAACGTTCACAGAAAGTAAAATTGATCATAGCAAAAAATTGTTCATGAGTTAATAGGTTAGCTACACTCACATAAGATTTTATCTTTGCTATCCTTGGATCCAGAAAGACCAATTTTTAATTGGGGAAAATGTGACCATTCATTAGGGGTCTTTTTACTCTTAGACTCTAGAGGACACAGGCAGGTTCCTGCAACTGATCAGCAACTTCTAAGATGTATTTGAGATAGGGTTGCCCAAAGGAGGAAATATACTGGATTACCAATTAATTTAATAAACAAAGAATATTACTTTCATATAAACATACCCCATACAATATTTAATAATGCTGATAATAAATTAGAATCCATTGTTACCTGAAATTAAAATGTAATTAAACATCCTGTATTTTACCTGGCAGCAGTAGCATAAAGGGAGTGCTCATTTGCTAAGTCAAGTTGCCTCATTCATAGAAAAGTTTGGTGTTGATCTATATTTCTCTCAAAGGGTATAAAACGTATCTGTCTCTTACTGGTGGATATTATCCCTGAAGACTTATAGCTATTGTCCCAAAAATATAAAAAGAATTAGAACTTGTATTTCAAATATCTTTTGTAACTAATATATTTGAAGTACTTCACTTCTTCAAACAGAAAATTCAACCTATCAAATAATGCTAAGGAAGCACTCTCAATTAAACTTTTCCTTGTAACACATGTTTCAAATAATCATTTCAAAATACCTTTTTTTTTACAATTATCAAACCTGTTAATGAACACCCAAAATCATTCTGCAGGAACATTATGAAGATTTCTGTCTGGAGCACACAAGCCAACCTGTAAACTTCCAATATTACCTCAGGACAGTTGTCAATAATGTCTACTTTTCTTTGAGGACTTTGGGGTTTTCTGTCTCACTTTTTCTCTACTCTTTTCAATGATGTTGTTTAATTTTAAATATTTAAATATCTAATAGAAGTTGACTCATAACCGTCAAGTTGTCATTGCAACAGAAATGCAATTTTAAAAGCATATTCTGCCCAATGTTGTAACTTATTACATAGTTATAATGTATCAGATACTGGAAATACATATTAATATGTGTATATAATAGTATATATATCTATAATATATATCATAATCTTTACACCAACCCTGCACTAATCCTTTAATATTATTTTAAATCCCTATAGTTATATTAATCCCTTAATACTTATAAAGAGACATTGAATAGATTATTGAAAAACAGCAGGTGGTAAATGGCAAAGCTGATAAAGACCTTATAAAGTCCATGTTTTCATATGTTCTCCCTAGTCCTTTAGATAATCCTGTGTAGTAGATACCGTTGTTTAGCAAACCCCAAAATTCCATTCCTAACAAACTACTCCTTTACCCTGTTCAGCATAAGTGAGGAAAACTAAACACTCCCTTTCCAGCTTCCATGGGAGTGAGGGCAAACCAAATGGCACAGTTCTGGTCAGAGAAGCTGAAGTCTATTGAGGCTTCTGGAAAGATCTGTTTTGTTGATCAAAGAGATCAACATGAGCCAGGCCTTTTCCTGCTAAGATCAAAGATTAGTTGACAAGAGATATTGCCCTGTGCTGTTACTATGAGGGAAAGGCCAAGTAACCTGAGTAAATGCCTCCCAACCTGACAGTGATTGTTGAGCCTCTGAAACAAGAACAGCAGAACCTACCCCCTGACTTCCAGTTAGGCAAGGGTAAAACTACCTGTTTAGCTACAGTCTGTCCAGGTGTGAATTCTCTTTTCACGTACATGATTTAGATGTTAGTAATTCTCAATAGGCTCAAATTTGGCCATCATGGATTTGAGGCAGGAGATTAGGGCATGGCAAGCTAGCTGAACAATCAGGCATGACCTGTCAATCCTGGAGACCTGTCAGTCACAGCTGGGATGCATGCTCAGGGTGGCTTTGGAGCTTCTGTGAGACAGTCCATGTCTGACACCAGAAAGAGGGATAACAGACAGAGGCCTTAACCTCAGGCTACAGTGGTCCTTTCCCTGGCTGGCCCCACACTCTGCTCTTTTCCTATTTTCACTGACCCACATGTGCTCTGCATAGCACACTTCTTTTCCCTCTTTTTCTACCTTTAATATTCTAATAAGTGTAAGATCTCTATACTCTTCAGTTGTATTCTCCAGATCTTTAAACAGGACAACAAGAGCTGAGAGAGGACCCGGACACCCCAGCATCAGATAACATATTGGATGTGAGTACTTCTGTACTGCTCAGTAGACATCATCACAATTTACCCCTTAGAATCTCTGTGTGGTAGGGGTAACCAAACCCATCTCACAAGGCAATGGTTCAAAGAACCCTGGAAGTTCACTTAAAGGCTACACAAAGCTGGTGGTAAAGTCAGGACTTAAACTTTTGTTCTTGGAGTCTTGATTTTACACTTCTTTTGCTTAAATATGCAGAAACATTGATAATGACATGGAGGTAACAGTTTGTTTTCGTTTTTAAAGTATGCATTTAGCAGAAATTTTCTAGTTTTCAGAGGCAAACAATCATCTTATAAGAAAGGTTCACTCATCCCAAAAGTCATATTGCTCAAATTTCTGAGCACATTAAACTGGTTTATGGATTTTCATTTTCATGTAGAGCAAGCTGTGTTCTCTACCATGGAGAAATGATGTGTTGTAAAGACTGAAATCCAAAGAACATTTAGAAAAACACGAAAATATCAAAACCGTTGTGTTACAAATGTCAACAAACAATATGATGGTGGCAGATCTCACATGGGTCAAGGATGGGACATGTGATGCTGGAGGATTCCACAGATGTGTTTTATTCTGAGTTTGTAATATGCGGTGGCCGGCAATCCTTATTCATACAGAGAGTCTTTCAGCAGACAAAAAGAAAAATTAGTTGTCATTTTAAAAGGTATTATAGAAAAGGAAAAAGATTTGGCAAAGGGCAGCATAATAATACATTGTAGAAAGGCATTCCAAAGTCAAAGATCTGGGTGACTGTTCATTTGCCTAGTCTTACTAGGATATATTCCTCCAGGCTCTGAAAAGATAATGAGCATGCCAATTATTATTTTTTTGAGGGAGCATGGGAGTAGGACAAGGACCTATTGCTGTTTTCAGATGTAATAATGACAAACAGAACAACTTAGAAGTGTCATCCTCAAGCAGTGGCTCTCCTTTGAGCAAAGAGATGTTAATCACAGGTGATTCTTTTTTTAATTTTTTAAAATTTTTTCATTAACTTCTTTTATTGGTACATTGTAGGTATACAACACAATTACATTTCTCATTAGGAATTGTTCCTTTGCATAATGCATCTTGGTTCTTATTTTTTACCCATTCCTAGCTCTCTCTTCACCCTCTCCACCCTTTCCTATTTACAAAGACTTTATTTCCATTTCTCATCATTTTTCCTTTCCCTTCTTTCCTTTCCCCTGCCCCTCCCACTACCCCTACCCCTTT
>NW_004624733.1:1801708-1814055 GCF_000247695.1 Heterocephalus glaber | reverse complement strand
TTTTAATAAGAAGAGATCCCACTTGTTGATTGTTTGTAGTAGTTCATGGGCAACTGAGGTTTTGTTCATAAAATCTTTTCCTACAAAAATGTCTTCAGGAGTTCTTCCTAAACTCTCTTCCAGCCAGTTTAGTGTTTCTATTTTAATATTTAGACCTTTAATCCATTTTGATTTTAGTTTAGTGCATGGTGAGAGATATAGGTCTAGTTTTAGTCTTTGACAAGTTGAAATCCAGTTTTTTCAACAGCATTTATTAAAGAGGTATCTTTCCTCCAGTGAGGGTGTTTGGCTCCTTTGTCAAAGATGAAGTGGCTGAGTGTTTCTGGAGTTGTTTCTGCAACTTCTAATCTATTCCATTGGTCCTCAGGTCTGTTTCTTTACCAGTACCATGCTGTTTTTATCACAGTAACTTTGTAGTATAGTTTCAGGTTGGGGTTTGTGATACACCCTGCCATGTCTCTGCTACCTAGAATTGGTTTTGCTATTTAGGGGTTCTTCTTGTTCCCACTGAATTTTTGGATTGTTTTCTCAAGGTCCGTGAAGTGTGCTGCTGGGATTTCAATTGGGATTGCATTGAATCTATATAGCAGATTTGGAAGTATGGCCATTTTCACTATATTGATCCTTCCTAACCAGGAACAAGGGATTTCTTTCCATTTTCTGATATCATCTTCAATCTCTCTTTTAAGAGTACTATATTTTTCAGAGAAGAGGTCTTCAATTTCTTTCATTAGGTTGATTCCTGGGTATTTCAGTTTTTTAGATGCTATTGTGAAAGGAATTGTTTGCCCTATTTCTCTCTCAGTGAGTCTGTTGTTCATGTAGAGGAAAGCTGTTGATTTTTGTGTGTTGATCTTGTAACCAGCTACTTGACTGAATTTGGTTATTAAATCTAGAAGACTTTTGGTAGAGTTCTTGGGGTCTTCTATATAGAGTAGCATGTCATCTGCAAATAATGACAATCTGACTTCTTCATTTCCTATTTTTATTTCTTTTATTTCTTTCTCTTGTTTAATTGCCATGGCTAATGTTTCCGAAACGATATTGAACAAGAGTGGTGATAGAGAACATCCTTGTCTTGTTCCTGATTTTAGTGTGAAGGATTTCAGTTTTTGACCATTTAGTATGATACTGGTTGTTGGTTTTTCATAGATGGCTTTTATCAGATTGAAGTAGAGACAATCTATTCCAATTTTTTGTAGGGTTTTAATCATAAATGCATGCTGGATTTTGTCAGATGCTTTTTTGCATCTATTGAGATGATCATATGGTTTTTGTCCTTGGCTCTATTGATATAGTGTATTACATTTATTGATTTATGAATGTTGAACTATCCTTGCATCCCTTGGTTAAATCCCACTTGGTCAGGGTGTATGATCTTCTTGATGATCATCTGCATTCTATTTGCCAGCATCTTATTAAGGATTTTTGCATCTACATTCATTAGTGAGAATGGCCTATAGTTCTCTTTTCTCATTGGGTCTTTCTATGCTTTGCGGGTCAAGGTGATGCTTGCTTCCAGGAACGAATTTGGGAGTATTGCTTCCATTTCAATTTCATTGAAGAATTTCAATAATAGTGGCAGTAGTTCCTCTCTAAATATTTTGTAGAATTCAACAGTGAAGACATCAGGACCTGGGCTTTTCTTAGTTGGTAAGTTTTTAGTTATGTTTTTAATTTCATTTATTGATATTTTGTTGTTTAGAATTTTTAGTTCTTCTTTGTTCAACTTTGGTAATACATACTTATCTAGGAATGTCCAGTTCTTCTGAGTTTTCCATCTTATTGGCATATAGGTTCTGGAAGTAGGTATTGATGATCCTCTGGATGTCTTCTGGGTCCATTGTAATTTCACCCTTTTCATTCCTAATTGCATGGATTTGGGCCATTTCTTTCCTTTTTCTGATAAGATTGGCTAAGGGTTTGTTGATTTTGTTTATTCCTTCAAAGAACTAACTCTTGGCTTCATTGATTTTTTTGTATCATTCTCTTAGTCTCCATTGCATTGATTTCTGCCCTGATCTCTATAATTTCCTCCCTTGTGTGAGTTTTGGGTTTGTCCTGGTCTTCTTTTTCTAGAAGCTTGAGGTTCAGCATCAGGTTGTTTAATTGGGTTTGCTCTGTTTTCCTCATATGTGTATTCACTGCTATGAATTTCCCTCGTAAGACTGCTTTCATTGTGTCCCATAGATTCTGATATGTTGTATTGTCATTGTCATTTAATTGAAGGAACTGTCTGATTTCTTCTTTAATTTCCTCTGTGACCCATTGGTTATTCAGAAGTGTGTTTTTCAATTTCCACGTGTTTATGAAATTTTTCAGGTTTCTTTTGCTATTGATGTCCAATTTCATCACACTATGGTCTGATAATATACAGGGGATAACTTCAATTCCTTTGCACTTACCTAAACATGTTCTAGGAGTGAGTATATGGTCTACTTTGGAAAATGACCAATGTGCTGCTGAAAAGAATGTGTATTCTGATTCTGTGGGGTGGAACACTCTGTGAACATCTGTTAAGTTCATTTGTTCAAGAGTTCGATTGAGTTCTAGTAATTCATTACTTATTTTTTGTCTAGTTAATCTATCTATTTGTGACAGTGGGATATTGAGGTCCCCCACTACTATTATATTAGTGCATATATGACTTTTCATGTCTGTTAGTATTTCTTTTATATAGTTGGGTGCAGTAGCATTTGATGTATATATGTTTATGATTTTCATCCCTTCCTCTTTGATTTTTCCCTTTACAAGGATGTAGTGTCCTTCTTTGTCTCTCTTAATCATTGTTGGTTTGAAATCCACTTGATCTGCAAAGAGCTTAGCTACTCCGGCTTTTTTTCAGGTTCCTGTCACATGGAGTATTGTTGCCCACCCTTAAACTTTCTGCCTATGGGTTTCTCTTTGAATTGTGTGTCTTGTATACAGCATATTGTTGGATCTTGATTCTTGACCCATTCTGCCAGTCTGTTTCTTTTGATTGGTGAATTTAGACCATTAACATCGATGGTTATAACTGATACATATTGACTTATCATTGTCATGACTTTTTCTTTCTGTTCAAATCTCCTCCTTTACTTTTAATTTCTTGTTGTTCCCAGTGGATTTATTCTGCTGTGCTTCTTGGGATTGTGTTCCTCATTGTCTTTTCCTAGGATTTTTTCTAAAATTTTTTGAAGTACTGGTTTGGTATTCATGAAGTTCCTAAGGTGCTCTTTGTCATGAAAGCATCTTATTTCTCCATCAATTTTGAAATGTAGTTTTGCAGGGTACGTCAATCTGGGTTGCAGGCTGTTTTCCTTTAGGGGTTGAAATATGTCAGTCCAAGCTCTTCTTGCCTTGAGGGTTTGCATTGAGAAGTCTGCTGTCATTCTGATGGGCTTTCCTTTGTGATTTGTTTCTTTTCTCTAACTGCTTGTAGAACTTTGGTCTTCTGTTGGGTTTCTGGAATCTTAACAATTATATGCCTAGGTGTAGATTTTTTTTTGATCAAGGCTATTTGGAGTACTACATGCCTCACTTATCTGTATGTCAAGTTCTTTTCCCCTGCTTGGAAGTTTTCTGCCATTACTTCTGTGAACAGTTTTTTTTATGTCTTCTGCACTCTCTCCTGTTTCTTCATTGACTGCAGTCAGTCTTATGTTATTCTGCTTTACATCATCTAGCAGCTGCTGGCTTGATTTCTCATGTTCCCTTACAATTTTAAAGTGATTTTTGTTTTCCTGGTTACTAATTGGAATCTTTTCTTCTATATCTGAAATTCTGTCCTCACATTGGCTCATTCTGCTGCATAGACTTTCAGTGGAGTTTTTCATCTCCTGGAAATCTGTTTGCATCTGTTTTATGGATTCCATTTGTTTCCTATGTTGGGATTCAATCATGTTCCTCAGCTCCTCTATTTTTTTATCTGTGTCTTCTCTAGATTTATTAATCATGTCTTGCACTATGTGCACAATCTCTGCAGTTATGTGAGAAATTATTTGTGATTTCATTTTTTCCAGATCGTCTTTTGTTGCTAGTTCAGGGAGTCCAGGTGGTTAAGTATCAGAGTGTTCCATCTCGTTTCCTTTTGTGGTTGCTGTAGGTGATCTGGAAATTTGGTTTTGAGACTTGTTTATGTGTCTTCTGGTTCTGAGGTTTGTTTACATGTCTTCTCATTTCAATGGGGTTGGGGTGCTGGGTGCTGCTGGTGCCTGTGGGACTCACCTCCTCTGTGCTGGGAGTAGGTGTAGGTTGGCTTGGATGCCTCCTGCTCTGCTCTGAGAGCTGTGGCAGGATGACCCGGAAGCCTCCTCTGTGCTGGGAGCACTGGGCAGGTTGGTCCAGAAGCCCTCCACTCTGCACTTGGGAGCCATGGCACCCTGTCCCAGAAGCCTCCTCTGCAGTGGGAACTGCAGCACATTGACCTGGAAGCCTCCTCTGTTGAAATTTAATTTCAATTTCAGAATGGTTTCAGAAGGTGTCAAAGTTGTTGGTGCTAAGTAATCTAAGCCAGTGATTCTCAAACTTTAATGTGTATACAAATTTCCTGAGAGATGTCATTAAAATTCTGTGCATTTAAGGTAAGGTCTAAGATTTTGCATTTCTAAAGGCTCTCAGGTGATATCAAATTCTCTCTGGACATTTGCTACTCCAAGGACATAAGATGGTATAGAAAGAAAACTCTCCCAAACCTCCAGTGATCTCACATAGATGATGAACTCAGGTTTTAAATAGCCTTTTCTCTTTGGCTAGCATTCCCTACTAAACATCAGAGGACAAGATATGGATGATTCCAGAGGGACAGCTCTGCAACAGTGTGTTACTGGATACAAACAGGAAGGACAATAGCACCATAATAAACATGGTCTCATTACTGTTAGAACAAATACAGCTATGAACAAGGTGGGCAGAAAAAAACGATTTCACTGTTTCTGAATAATGAAAGCTATTAAATATAAGTGTTGATGGCACACATAAAAAAGAATAGCAACAGAAAGGGGAAGAAAATTCAAAAGTAAGAACATACCCATGAATGCAATCATGAACAATAATCACAGTGGAGAGAACAACATGGGTCAAAGTTGAGGTAAAGGAAAATGATACTTAGAACATTTGCTTTATAAATCTTCTTGCTTACTCTCAGTGGGAAAAAGAAGCTCAACTTCAGAAGAGATAGAGATGAAATAAAAAAATGTACATAAGAGTTGCATGGAGATTGTGAAGGTGTTGCTATAACTAGTTAAAAGCAATCTATATAACTATATAGATATTAAAACCTGACTTATTGGAAGTGTCTTAATTTTTAATATTCTAAAATAGGTGTATGAAGGCAAATACTTATTTTTTCCAAAGTGAGATTATTATTATTATGATGTAATGCTTTAATAATGGAAAACAAATGCTGAAAGAAGTCTTTAACAACATTAAAATAAAGACAAATATACAATTTTGTTAAAGTTCTGAATAGAAGCCCTAAGGCACTGAAAGAAAATATAATTTGATAATCTCAAGGTGAAGAAATCTAGTTTTCATAGTTACTTACCTAAATACCCAAATCTTAATGTGCTTTTGAATTACACAAATATTCACTAAAAGTACATAAAATACAGCCGTTTTGCCATGATATCATTCCAGGATAAATATAGATGGAAACTATGAAAAGATTGTTATTTTTAGTTAAACTTTAATTTTTACAAGAATGACTAAGGAATTATTCTAATAGATGATAAAATTAGATAATCTGCTGAATTTGGAATAATTTTCAGTTTCTCTATATACAATAATTTGAATAGTTAGCACCAAATCTCACATTAATATTTATTTTTATAAGAAATGATCACAATAAATAAAACTTTTATAAATTTTGGTAATGGTACTTCTTAATCATGGATACTCAAATCTGTATTTCATCTGGTTATAAAACCATATTAAAGGGCTTGAAAATACTTTTTTTTGCAAAAAGATTATTATGGAATGCCTCAGTTATGCAAAATAAAGGCTGAATGAGGTTTTTTAACAAAATTAAAATAAAGAAGAACTTGACACAATTTTGTTAAAGTGCTAAACACATCTGACTTGCTTCTGTATAGATCTGTACTGAAAGTCTTGAAGCATCCTAACTCTTATCCATAATACCTCTTCCATCTATCTTTTCTGTAAAAAAAAAAAATCCCCCCCAAAAAAGCCAAAAACAAAACCAGCCCTGTCAGCTTTGCCATGAGTAGCTGGACCTTAAAGATGCTTTAGAACTCAAATAAGCCCTACTTTCTTAAGCTTGTCGGAAGTGACCACTGATGTTTTGTTACACAGGCCTCTGGGTAGCTAAACTAAATAGATAATGGGACTACCTACATCCTTCCTCATGAATTGACATGGATAAATCTCAATGAACACCCTTTAAAACCCAGAAAATGAGTGATATCAGATCAGCACTTGGTACAGGAAGAATTCTATCTTCTGCTTAATGTTCAAAGGAAACAGTCAACAAGGATAAGTCCGCATTCAGTGCAGCATCTCAGCAAGGAAGGCGTTAATTGCTTCAGCATCATACCATGGCTAGAATGAAATAAGTGGTCTTAAAATATGTCACCCTTCCCCTCTTCCAGGAGGAAGGGAGAAAGGAGAAAAAAGGAAGAAAGGAAGGAAGGAGACACAGAGAGGGAGGGATTAAGATGATAATGATTGTGATAAACCTTGGCAGCTCTGCAGAGCACCAAGACCCAAAGGACACATTTAGAAATTAGTGTGCCCTAGAGTGGAAGAACTTGGATACAAGACTCAGGGTAAGGGATGGAGAGAGGAACAGGGAGAAAGAATAATGAAGATAATAATGGAAGACTGGATATCATCAGGGACTGAAAGAACAAGGAAGAATCTGAGATGTCCAGAGATTCTAATATGTTTATTATGCTCAGCTTTTAAATTTAGCTATTTTGGCAGACAGTCTCACTCAAACATATTTGTCAGTCATTTACATTGGCATCATAAAGAGGTAGTTTGCATTAGGCCAACAAAGTGTCAGAATACAAGACAGAATATACTTCCATGACCAAACTTTTATAAAATTCACAAAGAAAGAATTTATTGATAGTCAATGGAAATTTAGTTGAGACATTCTTAAACATTAACATTAAAGCAGCAACATTAAAGTTGTTTTAAAGCATGATTTACCTACGATTCAACTAACTTTAGATAATTCGTTAAAGTTAATTAAAAATTAATATGTATATGATTCCCAAGGTCACACAAGTCATAATGAAATAATTTACTGATTCAAAAAAATGTAAAAATTACCTCTTTGTGTGTTCCATCCCACTACCAATAGACCCTGTAAGTAAGAGTAGTGTAATGGTTGAGATCCAAATGTACTCCAAAAGGCTCCTGGTACTGGAAGGCTTGTCAGCTGATGGGCTTTGGGAAGCTGGTTAGATCCTGAGGGCTCTAACTTCATCAGTGGATTCACCTTTTGATGAAGTCCTAGCCCAACAAGCTTATTGGGAGGTGGTGCCTAACTGGACAAGGCAAGTCACAGATTTTAGGGCATATTCGTCCCCAGCCCCTTCCCGTCTTTGCCTCCTGGCTGCAATGAGGTGAGCAGTTTTCTTCCATCACACCATTCTGCCGAGGTGTTTCTACCTTTCCACAGCCTAAAGTAATGGAGTTGGTTGACCACTGACTAAATACCTGAAACCATGATCAAAATAGACTTCTCCTTTATGATATATGTATCAGTTATTTTGTCACAGTGAGGAAACCTGACTAACACAGGCAGAGATAAGAGTACTTCATCTCTTTTTGTCTTTCTAGTAACTAGCACATGCCTGGTATCTAACCAAGGTTCCTAAATGTTTGATGAACCAAGCTCAAATCTCATAAAAGCCAGTTAGTTTTATCCCAGCCCTAACCAAGTAGAAAGAGTACACCCAAATAAATCTAGAGAAAGCTGAGGTAAATCTGTTAAGATGAAAGGAGAAATAAATGAAATACACCAGCAAGAAATACAATGGAGGCCACTAAAATGATGCTTCTTTGAAAAGTTTGGTAAAAGGGAGAAAATTTCAGCAAAATCTGTCAAGTTAAAGGGAAGAAATCCATAATAATATTACAGATAAAAGGGAAGACATAATTACTAATGATGATTAAAAAGTAACAAGAGAAAATCTACAGCTATATGTAATTAACTTACATATACAGAAAATTTGGCATATTCTCAGAAAAATATAATGTAGTAAAGCGAAACAGCCTTATTATTATTAAGGAGATTGAAGTAACTGTTCTAAATCTTCCCCTTTCACTTGCATCCCCAATCAAAAAAGAAAACACACCAGGTCTAGATGGCCTCACAAGTAAGTTCTATGAAGTTTTAAGGGACAGGTTATCCCAATTCTCTGAAATTCTTCCAAAAATAGTTTTTCAATTCACATTATGAAACCAATACATTCTGATATAAAATTGAGAAAAAGACATTATTAGAAAGCATAAATTTTAAAAGAGTAGGCCTGGTATGGGACACTCATTTCTTAGTGATCTCTAGACCTTATCATTATTGTTTACTAAAAGTCTTTCACAATCACTTTTTCAAACAATCGTCTGACCTGTAGCTCACTCCTTCCCTTTATTAAATTCTACTAGCACTTATAATTTACAGTGTCTACCACTTTTTCACTGATCCCAAGGTTTCATGTGCTCACTTCCTTCATCACCTGACTTAGGTTCCATAGCCAGCTATATAACCACTCCTCAGCGTATACTTCCAAATCCCACCCTCTCACCAAGCTTTTCTGTCCATAATGGACTCCACCAAGCCTCTCTTGGTTCAGAAGAAAAGCTAAAGGGAATAGAAAAGGGAAAGCCAAATTCGTACTGGCCTCTATCACTGGTTCCAGACAGATTAGCCCCAGCTCTTAATAGCTCTAGTGATTTTTTTACTTAAGCCTTTGCTTGAAAAGAGGTTTCAGAAGCTTTTAACAAAGATAGTAAAACCAAAGCAAACCAAACCAAATGTATGAAATTAAACCAAATAAACAAAAACCCCAGCAAACCTCGATAATGGTATCTAATATGCTCATTAATTTCTAATAGAAATAAAACAAACTGCATACAGAAAATACAAGTCCCAGCAAATGGTGGATAAGTAGGTTCAAAAGAAAGTGGAATCCCAAGGCAATCAAGAAAACCATATAAAATTATTGTTTAGAAAAGAACTCCCCTGAGGCAGGAGGATCGCCATGAGTTCAAGGATAGCCCAGACTACATAGTGAGACCCTGTCTCAAAAAAGCAAAACAAAACAAAAAAACCCTCCCATTTTGGAGATAGCACAGATACAAGTCAGAGTATCTGACTTGGTATAAGTATAGGTATAAGGTCCCTTATACCTATAAGTATTGGTATAAGTATAGGTATAAGGTCCCTAGCTCCATAGCCTGCTGCCCAGCCCGCCATAGGAGTAGCACTTCAGGCTGGACATCAGAGTCCATGGGAGTGTGGCACATTTGGCAGTGAGGCTACTTAAACGTCTGTAACATGAAACTTGAGGCAGGAGTAAAGTAACCAAGATTATTCCATCAGGGTAAAAATGCTACGAAGAGACTCACTATAAAAAGTAAAGGCTGCACAGGGAGCAAAAGAAAAGAAATAGATTAATAGAACTATATTAACATTTAAAACTTTATATTGAAAGATAATTTCTACAGAGTGAAAAGACAACTCATGGAGAAATATTGGAGAAGAAAATATTTTTAAAATGTATACCTGATGAAGAATTAATATCAGAAAATAGAAATAACTCCTATAAGCCACTACCAACAAAAAAAACATGATTTAAAAATGAGTAAAATACTTAACGAGGCATTTCTCATTAAGAAGATATACAAAGGCCACCAATATGCATATGATAAGATGCTCATCATCATTAATAAAACAATTGAAATCAAAACCAGAATGCAATACCAATTCAAATGTTAGAGTGACTACTACCCAAAAAACAAAAAGTAATTGTTGGCAAAGATATAGACAAATGGGAACTTTTATATACTTTTTGTGGGAATGTAAACTGGTGAACCGCTGTGGAAAACAGCATAGAGGCTCCTCAAAAGATTAAAAATTGAATTACCAGGTGATCTAGCAATTCCACTTCTGCGTATTTACCTAAAAGAATTAAATGCAAGCTCTTAGATAGTTATACATTCATATTCATAAGAGCATTATTCACAAAGCCAATAGTTTAAAGTAAGATGTGTCTATCAACAAGTAAATGGATACAATCTGGTGTACACATAAAGGGAATATTTGGCCTTAAAAGGAAGGAAATTCCAATAAAGAACATCATAGATGAATCTTTAGGGATGTGCTAAATGAAAAAAGTCAGTCACAGGAAGAAAAATAGTGTATTATTTTACTTATATGAGGTACTTTGAGTACTCAAATTCATAGGACCAGAAGATAGAATGGTGATTGCTAGGATTGTGTTTTCCTGAAAATAAGACCTGGTTGGAAAATCAGCCTTGGAAACTAGAGATTGAAAATGCCAGTTCTATTTAGCCTGTGCTTGTCTTACCTGCCATCATTATTCTCTTGCTCAGTGGCTGCTCTGTAAGGCATAGAAGGCAAGGATAGGCTGATCGAGGCTGGCATTTTGGATCTCTAGATTTTAAGGCTGATTATTTTCTGGGTAGGTCTTATTTTTGGGGAAAGAGGAGAATTGGGGGAAAGGAAGAATGGGGAGTTATTACTTAACAGATAGTGTTTCAATTTTGCAAATGAAAAGAATTTTGGAAATGAATGATTGCACAACCATGTGAATGTTCTTAATACCACTAAACCGTATACTTTCAAAAATGGTTGAAAATTTTGTATATCTTTTATTAAAATTAAAAATGTTTTGGTACCAGAAATCGAACATGGGACCTTGCAAGGCAGGTGGCAGAACCACTGAGCTAAATCCCCAGCTAAAATTAAAATGTTTTTTAAAGTCAAAGACTATGAGAATCGTGAAAGTATATTTATCTATGTGCCAAATGAGTCTCATGAGGTGTCAGTCAGATGAACTGCATATATCTCCTCTCTACAGTATCTCCCCATTTCATTTGGTAGATATGGGAATCTATAGTCCAGTAGCAGGAATAAACCTTAAGTGTACCTGCTATGGCAAGACTAATTGCAGGGACTAGGACTTGTGGGGAAATAAGCCAAAACAAGTAAAGATGTTTAGGAAACCTAGATGAGCACAAAGAGGTGAGAAAGATCTATGGAACCATTCTAGGTCAAAAGGCTTTCAGTGAACTTGATAATTCTAGAACATTATTGGCAAGGGTACTTACAACATGCATCAAATTACTTCCTCTAACAGGGGAAATAAAGAACTGGTACAATTAGTGATAATGAAGTGTTTAGTCTAAGAGGATGAATGTGAAGGCACTGGGGATTGTTTATGACAGCCAGTGAAACACAGAATCTGAAGTGTCTCCTGAAACACAACACTGTCTCATGGGTGCTTAACCAACTTTATGTTTTGGATAGCAATAATTTTGCACATTTTAGGAAGGTCTGGCCACACTTCCTCTGAAAAAGTGAAGATTATGACTATTTTTCATGTTCCCTGCATTCATCTAGTAACACCACAAAACATATTTAAAGTTTAAACATTAATGGATAATGATTATTATGAAACTAAAGGTGAAAAAGGACTTATGTATGGTACTTTTATGAATTTATAGCAAATTAACAGCAAATAGGAGAAAAATGCCAATAAAATAATCTGAGCAGAGTTTTAAAATTTTTTTAGTTGCAAATATAAAGAATAATTTGCAAGAAAATGTTCTTAGCTTTTGGTAATGTTTAAATATACAACAAAACCAGTTCAGAGAGCAGATGTAATGTTCCTAGGTTTATGGGGTACAAGTACCATCTGCTCCTGAAGTGAACTATGAAGGCAAAAGAAAAAGGCATGACAAGGTAAGAATAGCAGAAATACACACGAGGAGGTGCCGTGAATTCATCAGGAAGTGCCCCCCAATCTGCTGGCAGTGTGGGGTAACCAAATACCTCCTCTTTATGTCTAAAGTGCAAATCCAAAGGGTGCACTGTTTCCAGCATGTCCAAGGACATGCTAAACTCCAGATGGGCAAAACAAAAACTGACCTACGTGCACTTTCTCTTTATACTGAGACTCCTCAGAATCTTGAGTTGCTCAACATTATTATTATGAAAGCCATCTTTCTTTCTTTCTTTTTTTTTTTTGGTACCAGGAATTGAACTCAGTACCTTGCGCTTGCAAATCCAAAGGGTGCACTGTTTCCAGCATGTCCAAGGACATGCTAAACTCCAGATGGGCAAAACAAAAACTGACCTACGTGCACTTTCTCTT
>NW_004624733.1:1704169-1724919 GCF_000247695.1 Heterocephalus glaber | reverse complement strand
GGCGGAGGGCTGTTAGTGCCTGCATGGATTACCTCCTCTGAGCTGGGAGAGGTGGGACAGGGGCCGGCAGCAGCAGTAGGGATGGTGACCCAAAAGCCCTTTCCTGTGGGCTGGGAGCAGCAGGAGGGATGGTGGCTGGGAAGCCCCTTCCTCTGGACCAGGAGCAGTGGGACGGAGGCTCCCAAGCCCCTGCCTCTGGTCTGGGAGCAGCGGGACTCAGTACCTTGGTCTGGTGGTCTGGTGTCCTCTGCGTCTTTGTAGTGTGGAACCAGGTGGCTGCCTGTCTGCAGTGGCATGATTCGGTGTATTCCGCATGACTCAGGACCTAGGTAGGGCGTGCACATACCTGCCTGTCTTCAGTGTGCTTTTTCGGAATGTTCTGTGAAACTCACGACCTCGGTAGGGTGTGGGCAGACCTGCCTGTCTGCAGTGGGCTGATTTGGTGTCTTCCGTGCTACTCCCAGTCTATTTCTTTTAATTGCTGATTTGAGACCATTAATATTGGTGTTTATAACTGATATATATTGGCTTATTATTGCCATAACTTTTTTTTTTTTTGGATCCTCCTCCTTTCCATTCAATTTCTTGTCGTGTCTGATGGATTCATTCTGCTGGGCTTCCTGTGGTTGTGATCCTCATTGTCTTTTCCTAGGATTTTGTCTAAAAATTTTTGGAGTGCTGGTTTGGGATTCATGAAGTTCCTGAGGTGCTCTTTGTCATGAAAGTATGTTACATCTCCATCAATTTTGAAAGATAGTTTTGCAGGGTACATCAGTCTGGGCTGTAAGCTGTTTTCCTTCAGAGCTTGAAATACATCACTCCTCTTGCCTTGAGGGTTTGCATTGAGAAGTCTGCTATGATTCTGATGGGCTTTCCTAAGTATGTGATTTGTTTTCTCTCACTGCTTGTAGAATTTTGTTCTTCTGATGGGTTTTTGGAATCTTAACTTTTATATGCCTATGTGTAGATTTTTTTTTTTTGATCAAGGCTAATTCATGTCCTATATGCCTCACTTATCTGTATGTCAAGTTCTTTTCCCCTTCTTGGGAAGTTTTCTGTCATCACTTCTGTAAACATGTTTTTATGTCATCTGCACTATTTCCTATTTCTTCATTGACTCTGATCAGTCTGATGTTATCCTTCTTTCCATCATCTAGCAGCTGCTGGACTGATTTCTTTTAGTCCCTTTCTATTTTAAAGCAATTTTTCTTTTCCTGGTTACTAATTGCAATCTTATCTTCCATATCTGAAATTCTGTCCTTACATTGGTTCATTCTGCTGTGTAAGCTTTCAATAGAGTTTTTAATCTCCTGGAAATCTGTTTGCATCTGTTTTATGGTTTCCATTTGTTTCCTATGCTGGGATTCCATCATGTTCCTTAGTTCCTCTATTTTTTATTTTATTTTGTCTTATTTATTTATTTTTTTTGGTACCAGGATTGAACTCAGTACCTTGAGCTTTCGAGGCAGCCAGTGGAAACACTGAGCTAAATCCCCAGCCCGCTTTTCTATTTTTTTAAATCTGTGTCCTCTTTGGATTTATTAATCATGTCTTGCACTATGGGCACAATCTCTGCTATCTGCTGAGAAATTATTTCTGATTTCATTTTTTTCAGATCCTCTTTTGTTGCCAGTTCAGGGAGTCCAGGTGTTTGAGTATCAGATTGTTCCACCGTGTTTCCCTTTGGGGTTGCTTTAGGTGATCTGGAAGTCTGGTTTTAAGACTTGTTTACTTTTCTTCTCATTTCAACAAGAGGGCAGGTGTGTGCTGCTAGCACCTGTGTGGCTCACCTCCTTGGTGCTGGGCAGGGCTCTGCCCCTTGGTGCTGGGAGTATCATGCAGCAGCCCAAAAGTCTTTCCTTATGTAAATTTCTGTTCATGTGTCTCTGTGTCTGTGTGGAATAATTTAGCATAAAGGTGATTTCCTCTCATCTTTCCCATATGTACATGACCCTCAAGCATAAGTGATAAAAAAATACTAAAATATTTGAAATGATCAGGTGATAGAACTGATACACTTGAAGATTCTTTGCTGGTCTATATGAGTGTTAGTGGTTAGTACTTTTATCAACATAAAAGTATTTAAATATTATAGCAACAGATCTGAATATCCTGTCTAAATATCAATCTTACATGAAGTAAAGTGAGACCATTACAACTAGTTCTGAATGTGGAGCCAGGAATTTAGGTCAGGAATGTGGTGCCTAATTAAATTCAGATTTCTTCCTCAAAAAAGATAAGAACAGATGTAAACTTTTATACAGTGGTAAAACTCTCCATCATATGGCAGCCTTCTCATTGATCAAAGCCCAGAGTTCTGTTTCTCTTACAGTGGAAAAAAATACGTGTAGTTCTGCCCTGAAGAAGGCCATGTGAGCAGCTGCTTCCTCAAAGTATAGGCAGGAAAGTAAGTGCTTTACATAAAGTGGGTAAAAGGAAAAGGTGTTTGTCTAAGCATCAAATAATCATTCCTGCTAAAAGACTGCCTTTCAAGTGGTTGGTTTTCAATTTCTCATGGCCAGTTAAAACCTTATCAGTACAAAATAGGATGGGAGGGAGAAGAGAGCTACAAAAATAATTTTCCTTTTCTTTTGTGATTAAAGTATTTACCAAATATGCACATATTCCAAAAGAAGGCAATTCAATTTTCAGTGTTAGACAGTTTAGATCTCCCTTTCTAAACCACACAGTAAAATCAGTAAAATGAGAATATTACTTGTAGTTAGAAAGCAAGAGAACATTCCAGTGAATTTGAGTAAATATGCTTGTTTAAATAGGCTTCACTTCAAGGAATAACAGAAAAAATTTAAAAATCCTTAATTAATTTTCTTTGCAATATTTGGGAATTGATATTTTGTATTGATAGTGTTCTAGATGAAACAGGAAAAATTGTGCTAAGTTGATAAATTCAATTGCTAAATATGAAATATTTATAGGTGTGAATATTGTTGTAACTGGGTAGGATAACGTACTATGTTTCGATGGTGAATGTTAGCATTTTTAGAGTTGAAGTGTCACACCTAAAATGCAAAAGTTGGGAAAAGAGAGAGAGCACAAGAAATTCAGAGATAAAAGCAGAGTAGTTGGGTCAAAATATTATCAAATATGAATTTATCCCTTCTTTTTTCCTCATGTTAAAAAGTTTAGGTTAAAACTTAGTAAAAAAGGGAAAAAAACATAAACAGTTATAAAGATAGGAGGAAGAACCAAAATATTTGGTCATCATGAATTAATTTTTGAACTCCATATTTTCATGACAGGGTAAACATCATATCACTATTTTGCTCCCAAAATTATAGTAAATATAGTGTGATCCCAAGTAGTTTCAGAATAATTGAAAGGAAAAAAACCTGTTTGGTGACTCCTAAAAATCATAGCTATTTCTATTGTTAAATATCCGTGTTTGAGCCTACAGAGAGTCTATTCTCAGTAGACCTCTTCTATGGCTGCCATCTATGTGACCATAAATAGATTAAAACTTTATTTTGTTAGGATGTAAATTTGTCTTGCCTTTGAATTGAAGGATCAAATATCAATACTATTTTTTGAAATGTGGGCCAAATTGAATTCTTTACTAAAAAAATTATTTGGCTACAATTCTAAGGTATTTGAAGTACTGATATTTTTCCTCCCTGCACAATACTGAACATCCTTGCCAACAGTGGAATATCTTAATTGTGCAATGATTTTTTTAGCACTGTTCAAAACATACAAAAAATTCAACTTTTCTCCACTAATGCTTGCTATTTCTTTGGTGTAAGTCAAAATTATGATTTGTCTTTAAAATGCATGTGATACTGGTGGGAATACATGTTAAATGATATTAAGTTTTATACTACAATCTGAATTGATTGATTTGATCCTTTCTAAAAGAAGATTTTTGATAAGGATAAAAGTGAAAAATAGTAAACCCTAACAACCAATATCTGGAAGAAATTATTTTTCTTATAATTAAGAAAAACCTGTATTTAGACTGTCTTTCTGAGAAACATTATCCTGAAAATCATTATAATTTATCATTTACTTAATGTTTACAGTTTTAAGAAATAAACCACAGCTTCCTTATATATTCAAAATCCATTTTAACTGTGAAATGTTTTAACATATTTAAAAACCAAGTATTAATATTAGGTTTAATAAATGTTAATATATAACATATTTATTTCAGCTCTTTCAATTAAAATGCGCATTAGCTATAAAGCAGTGACTACATTTTTACCCTTAATGAGAAAAGCCTCGCATTTCTTTTCCCAGAGATAACAATTACTTTTACATATTCACTATACCTATCTGTTTTCATCATTATACATCATTATGCATTTTGGGTGTTTTAGTGTTTACCATTACTTTTAAGATTTATCTACATGGATTTATGTGGTTATGTTCCATAAATTTACTTCCTAAGTAGCTCTTAATTGTATAAATATCTTAGATTTTAAACACTTTTTAGTTTATAAGCAGGTACATTAATTTGAATATTTTGCTGTTATAAGGACTTTATTTTGTACACATTCTCTTATGTATATGCATTAGATTTCTTGTAGTTTATAGTCAGTTTATCTGGAGGAAGAAAGTAGGAGTTGGTCGAGTGTATGTCTGAGTGTATGCCCATTTCTTTGATTTTACTATGTATTCCCATTTTCTAATGCAAAGTAGCACCAATTTATACTATCAGCAGAAATGTGTGAAGCACTCCATGTACTCAAAACACTTAGATTTGTCAGATTTTAAACATTTGACAATGTGATACAAGAAAGATATGACAGTATAAGAATAAAAATCTCATAAATGGTCAAATTTGCTATTCTTTTTTTATAAGGAAGAATTTTTCCCTATATTTATTAGCCTTTATTTGTTCACATCATCTAATAATTTTACTCTACACATTTCTCTAATTTAGTGACTTCTACCACTTGATTATATATTCTAGATACTAATTTGCCAGGTAATGGATTAGAAATCACTTGTAATTTATTATTTAATTTTGTTGTATTGTATCTTTTAGGTGTGGATATTTATTGTTTTTATTTTTATTGAATTTATATTTTCCTTTAAATCTTGCATATTTGCAAGAAATAATTGCAAATCCTAAGGTTGTAAACACATGTTCCTTTATTTTCATTTTAAGACTTTATATTTTCCTTTATACATTTGGGTCTTTGATCCATTCACGGTTTCTTTTCTACATGAATGTAATGGGACTCAAATATATTTTCCATTACGAATAGTCACTCATCTCATTAACATTCCTCGGAAAAATCACAGTTTCTCCTGAGGCTGCTTCTGTCAAACACAATTCCCTATTTATGTTTGGGATTCCGTCCATGCATTCTGCACTACTGGTCTAAAGATTGTGTTTTCTGGCATTAGTAAAAACTTTTAATTAATATGGCTTCAAAATACATTCATTATCTTTATTCTTTAGTTATCTTAGCTCCTCTTGCACCTTTAATTTTATATGTGAACTTTAGAGTTTTGTCAAATCTTAGAAATCATCATATTTTGACCAAGTAATTCTTGAACAATTACAATCACAAATGGCCAGTAACCATTTTTAAAAATTAATTTAATTGGTACACTTCTGGGATACATAATGATCATATTCATCACAGGGAATTTGTACCTGTATATAATATATCTTGATTCTTCTTTTTTTCCTGATTCCCCTCCCCTCTGTTCAACCCTTCTTTTCCTCCCCATTTACAAAAACTTTGTTTACATATTTCCTTCTATTCTCTTTTTTTCCTTTTCCATTCTTTCCATTCCCTTTTCCCTCACCTTTGTTCACTTTCTCATTTGAACGTTGTCTTCCTACTTCCCAAAATCTATCATCCATTTTGGTCCTTATTTACTCTTTCAGTTTCAAACACCAGAGAAACAACGTAAGAATTAATCATGTGTGTCTGATTTATTTCACTTCAGAGTGCATCCATCAACCTGGAAATGTTCCAAATTTATCCTTCTTTATGGCAGATTAGTACTCCAATGTATAAAAAAACCCTGCACATTTTCTTTATCTATTCTTCCATTGAGGGCATTTGGGCTGTTTCCAAGATTCATCAATTACAAACTGTGCTGCTATAAACATGGATGTATATATATCACTGTGGCATGAAGCTTTTAATTTTGGGGGAAAGATACCAAGCAGAGGAACAGACAGTCAAATAGAACCTCTAGTTTTAGATTTTTGAGGAATATCTGTACTGATTTGCACAGTGATTGCACCAGTCTACACTCCTATCACCAGTGGAGAAGGATTCCTTTTTCCTCACAGTTCTGCCAGCATTTGTTATTGTTTGATATCTTGATGATAGCCACTTTTTATGAAGTAAGATAGAATTGCTGTCTTGTTTTAATTTGCATTTCTTGAATAATCAATGAATTGAACATTTTTCGTATATTTATTTGTCATTTGTACTTCTTTATTTGAGAAGTTTCTATTCATTTCAGATGTGCATTTTTGAATTGAGTTTTTACATGGTGAGGTCTAAATATTTTGAGCTCTCTATATATTCTAGGTATTACTCCATTGTCTGAAATATCATTGCTAATTTTTTCCCATTCTGTGGGTTGTCTATTCACTTTGTTGGTGGTATCTTTTGGTGTGCAAAAGCTTTTTAATATAATATTATCCTGATTGTTGAGATTCTTTGTAATATTTCCTTCTGATTGGGTTTTTGTTTATGAAGCCTTTACCTACACTTATGTCTTCAAGAATTTTATCTACTCTATCTCCCACTAGATTGTTTCTCTTTTAATATTCATGTATTTGATCAATTTTGATTTTAATTTAGTGCACGGTGAGAGACACTGGTCTAGTTTTAATCTTCAGCATGGGAAAGTCAATTTTCCCAGCACCATTTATTAAAGAGGCTATGGTTATTCCAGTGAAGGTGTTTGGCTCCTTTGTCAAAGATAAGGTGGCTGAGTATGTTTGGAGTTGTTTCTGCATCTTCTATTGTGTTCCACTGACTAGATGGCCTGTTTTTATACTAGTACCATAGTACCATGCTGATTTTTTTTTTGTTTGTTTGTTTTATTCATGGTGGCTTTGTAGTATAATTTCAAGTCAGGGATTGTGATGTTCCCTGCTTTGCCATTGTTGCCCACAATTGACTTTGGTATTCTAGGTCTCCTCTGGTTCAAAGTGTACTTTAGGACTGTTTTCTCTAGTTATGTGTAGTATGTTATTGGTATTTGGATGAAGATTGCATTTAATCTGTTTAACAGTTTTGGAAGTATGGCCATTTTCACTATATTCATTCCTTCTATTCAAAAGCAAAGGATGTCTTTACATTTTCAGATATCCTCTTCAGTCTCTTTTTTCAGAGTACTTTAGTGTTCAATGTAAAGGTCTTTTACTTCCTTTGTTAAATTGATTCCTAAGTATTTCATTTTTCTTGATGCTATTGTGAAAGGTGCTGATTCACTAGTTTCTCTCCTAGTGAGTTTGTTACTTTTGTACAGGAATGCAATAGATTTTTGAGTGTTGACTTTATATCCTGCTATGCTACTGAATTTGGTTGGAGTTTTTTGGGTAGCCTATGTAGAGCATCATGTCATCTTCATATAATCATAATTTAATTTCTACTTTTCCTAGCCTTAATCCTTTTACTTCTTTACCTTGTCTAACTATAGCTAATCTTTGCAGAACTATATTGAACAGGAGTGATGATCCTTGTCTTGTTCCTGACTTTAGAGTGAAAACTTCCAATTTTTAACCATTTAATATGACTTTGGCTGTCCTTTTGTCATAGATGGCTTTTATCAGATTGAGATAAAGACCTTCTATTGTAATTTTCTGTGTGGTTTTTTTTTTTTATCATGAATGGTTGTTAAACTTTGTTAAGTGTAAATAAGGACTAAAAGGTATAATAGATAATGTGAAATAGGAAGAAAAGTGGTAAAGGGGAAGGGGAAGTGGGAAGGGTAGGGGAAAGGAAAGAAGGGAATGGAATTAATATGAGAAAATGGAAACAAAGTCTTTGTAAATAGGGAGGGATGGAGGGGTTGAAGGGAGGGAAGGGGAAGGGGGAAAAATAAGAACCAAGAGAGATTATGTAAAGGTGCAAATTTCCAAAGATGAATGTCATTATGCTATATACCTAAAATATACCAATAAAATAATATTAAAAAAAACAAAGCTGTCACATGCTTTTTCTGTGTCTATTGAGATGATCAGGTGGATTTTGTTTTTGGTTCTGTTAATGTGGTGTAATACATTTATTGATTTGCATATGCACATCTGCATCTCTGCAATGAGTCCTATTTGGTCACTGTGTGTAATCTTGATGATTTGCTGCATTTTTTGCCAGTATCTTATTGAATATTTTTGCTTCTATATTTATTAAGGAGATTGGCCTGAAGCTCTCTTTTTTGGTTGGATCCTTCTCTCTTTTTGGTATCAGGCTAATGCTTGGTTCCAAAATTGAGCTTGGGAATATTGCTTACCATTCAATTTAATTAAAGAGTCTGAGCGTAGTGGCGTTTGATCTTTTCTAAATTTTGTACACAATTCTGCAGTGAGTTGGTCAGAACCTGGGCTTTTCTTTATTGGTAGTTTTTAAATTATGCCTTCAGTTTCACTGACTGATATTGGTTTATCTAAGATTTTTATATCTTCTTGATACAGCCTTGGTAATTCACATGTATCTAGGAATCTGTCCATTTCTTCTGTGTTTTTCACCTTATTAGATTACAGATTTTTGAAGTAAGTATTGATGATCGTCTGGATTTCTGTAGGATTTGTTGTGATTACACCTTTTCATTCTTTTGACTTTTTTTTTTTTTTTTGTAATTTTTCATGAAAAAATGTTAGAAAAGGTAAAGAATAGATAATCTGGGTGGTGAAAGACAGGTGAGCATTTTTTTTGGTACCAGGGATCGAACATGGAGCCTTCTGCTTGCAAGGCAGGCGGCAGCACCACTGAGCTAAATCCCCGGCCCAACCTTTTCCATTTTTAATTGAATAGATTTGAGTCTTTTCTTTCCTTTTTTTGATAAGGTTGGCTAACATTTTGTCAATTATATTTAATCTTCCAAAGGATCAATTCTTCATTTCACTGACTCTTTGTAATGTTATCTTAGTCTCAATTGCATTAATTTCTGCTCTGATCTTTATAATTTCCTTTTTGTATGAGCTTTGGAATTGACTTGCCCTTCTTTTTCTAGAAATGTGAGGTTTGACATTAGGTTGTTTATTTGATCTTGCTCTTTTTTTAATGTGGGAATTCATCACTATAAATTTCTCTTGTAAGACTGGTTTCATTGTGTCCCATAAGTTCTGGTATGTTGTATTGGCATTATCATTTAATTGTAGACACTGTCTAATTTTTTCTTTAACTTCATCTGTGATTCGTTGGTTGTTCAGAATGGTAGTATTTAACTTCCATGTGTTTATACAATTTTTGTGGCTTCTTTTGCCATTTATTTCCAATTTCATTGCACTATGATCTGGTAATATGCATGGGATAATTTCAGTTTCTTTGCATTTCCTTAAGCATGTTGTATGAGCTAGCATGTTGTATCAGCATGTTGTATGGTCTATTTTGGACAAAGTCCTGTGTGCAGATGAGAATATGTATTTTGTTGTTGTGGAATAGAACACTGTAGTCCATTTCTTCAAAGGTCTGATATTTCTTTGTCTAGTTATTCTATTTTTGACAGTGGGGTATTCAAGTTCCCCATAATAATTGTACTAGAGTTTATCTGATTTTTCATGTCCATTAATATTTGGTTTTTTTATAGTTGGGTGCACTGGTATTTGAGGTGTGTGTGTGTGTGTGTGTGTGTGTGTGTGTGTGTGTGTGTATATATATATATATGATTGTCATCTCTTCCTCTTGGATTTTTCCTTTAATAAGTATGTAGTGACCTTTGTCTCTTGTGATCAATCTTGGCTTGAAATCCAGTTTGTCTCCAAATAGAATTGCTACCCCTGCTTTTTTCCATGCTCCTGTTGCATGGAGCATTTTTTTCCATCCTTTTACTTTCAGTCTATGAATTTTTTTTAATTAAATGTGTTTCTTGAATGGAGCATATTGTTGAATCTTGTTTCTTCATCCATTCTGCCAATGTGTTTCTTTTCATTGGTAAATTGAGAACATTTACATTGATGGTTATAACTGATATGTATTGGTTTATCCTTGTCATATTATTTTCCTGCTGTTGGTTCCCTGTTTAATTGCTTGCCTTGCCTGGTGGAGTCTATTGGGATGTGTGAAATTTTGGTCTTTATTGTCTTTTTCTACAATATCCTTTGGAACATTTTGGAGTGCTGGTTTCATGGTTATGAATTTCTTCAGGTGTTCTTTGTCATGGAAGTATCTTATTTCTTCAATTTTGAAAGATAATTTTGTGGGGCATATCAATCAGGGTTGGAGATTGTTTTCTTGTAGGGCTTGAAATACTTCACTCCAAGCTTGCCATGGACTTGTGTTGAACAGTCTGTTGTGATTCTGATGGACTTTCCTTATATTTGATTTATTTTCTCTAAAAGCTTTTAATATTGTCTTCTTGTGTTGAATTTATAGCATGTCAATTATTATATGCCTTGGTGTAGTTGTTTTCTGATCATGGCTGATTGGAGTTTTGTATGCCTCACTTGTCTGCATGTCAAATTGTTTTTCCATGCTTGGGAAGTCTTTTGAGATTACTTTTGTGAATAGATTTTTTTTTTAAAGTCCTTTGTGCTATCTTCTGATTTTTCATTGATTCTGATCAATCTTATGTTATTCTTCTTGCATCATCTAGCAGCTATTGGATTGATTTTTTTTGTAGTCCCTTGCTATTTTAAGAAGTCTTTCATTTGATAATCACTTATCACAAACTTGTCTTTTAGATCTGATATTCTATCCTCACATTTATTGATTTAGCTCTGTATACTTTCAATAGAATTTTTAATCTCCTGGATATCTGTTTGAACCTGTTTCATGGAATCCAGATTTTTCCTATGTTGGGCATTTATGGTTCCTATCATTTTCCTAAGTTCCTTTATTTTTTTTATCTGTATCTAATCTAGATTCACTAACCATGCCCTTCATTATGGTCATCATCTCTTTAGGTATATGTGTGATCATTTCTGATTTTTTTCTAGATCCTCATTCATCTGTTTTGTTTCTTCTGATGCTACTTTTTCAGAAAGTTCAGGGGAGTGACTTTTGATTTCTTCCACCTTACTGCCCCCTGAGTTTGCCTTGGGTGAGCTGGAGATCTGGGGTTGCATCTTGCTTCCATGTCTTTTCATTTTCTATTTTGAAAATTTATTTTCTTCACTGATGCTAGTAAATTGCTTATGAGAGGTAGCTTTATTACTAATATTAAGAACTCCTTAGGAAATGACTACTTTTCAGAGATGTTTTCTAGCTGTATTGGCTGTTGGTTTTGAGTCTGTACCAAGATCTTCCCTCTTTAATTTATTAGAGATGAGAGGATGCTGCCTGTTTGGCCTAGCATTCAGTATTTGGTACTGGACTATGGTATTATTTATGACCCCCAGATAATCTCAGTATTGGTATACAAGGAAAAACAACAGATCATAACAACTGCATCACCTGGGCTAAAGTAGTACAATCACTAATAAGAATAGCATCAAAGATAGTCTAGAAAATGACCAACTGTTGTAACTGATAATTTGCCAACTTTAACCATAGGTGCAAGATTTACAGTTATATAACAAAATCTAAATCAAGTCAAAAAATTATATGTAATAATTACCTCTCAATAGAGTGATTTTACTCTCAGTGAAGAAAATTTAAAAGAGCAAGAGGAAAAACAAGAAATAAAAGAAGAGAAAGAAATTAGTAGCAAGGCTGAAGGACAAAGGAAGATTACTCAAGTTTTGGGAAACTGGTGAAGAAGACAGGATGGAAAGACAGAAAAAAAACAATAACTAAACAAAACAAATAAAAACACCAAAAACAATGTTCACACTCATAAAAAAAAAAAAACAAAAAAGAGAAAAAAAAGCAAGTTAAAAAAAGAGAGATTTCAAGCCTGTGGTTATCTTGTGGGGAATACAGATTTGTGTAGTGTCCATTTCAAGGAGTGTCTCCAGGGTCACTTATGGAGTCAGACATGGCCCAGATATGTGCTGGATGATCCCAGCAAGCCTGCAGTACTTTTACAGTGAGGTGCTGGAGATTCCCAGGAAGCATGCAGTAGGAATAGGGAGGGGTGCTGATTCTGGTGCTTTTAGCTTCACAAAAGTTCAGGATGATCTTGGCCTCTGATTCTGGGGTTGGGGCCTGAGTTGTTGACCCTACAACACTCTTGGTGTCTTTTGCCAGCCTGACATCAGGCCCCAACCCTCCCACAGTTGTCCTTCACCCAATCTCTAGGAGCCCAAGCCAGGGCTGCTCCAAGTCCCAGGTTCAGTTGGCCCCTTCCTATAATGGTGTCTGGGCAAGCACTTCCTCTAGGGGACATGGCAGACATTTGGACCAGAGTCACTCATCAGGTGTTGTACCATACTGCAGCCACTGTTTCATTACACTAGTGCATTTCTCCCTGGAGGACTCTGGAGTCACCACCCTCTCTGTTTCTCTGTAGATTTGTGTTGAGAGCAGGGATTTAGGGAGAAAGTGCAGTTTGCCACCTCCTTTTTCTGTGTTGAGGTCTGTCTCATCACTTTCCCTGTGGGCTCCAATTCTCCCTTCAGATTATTCCTGGGTCCTAGGATCCATCTTTCCTTCTTGTCTTCCCCATGTTGTTATATTACCAGTGTCTGAGTTTTGAATCTTGGAAAGGCTGATTTGCTCCTGTTTACTACCCTGCCATTTCCCTGAAAGTCCCCAACAACCTTCTTAAAAGATCTTGAAACCAAATGTTGTGACAAATCTAAATTTTTACAGGCACTGAAAGAGCAGCCTCAAACCTGAAATCTTTACTATATAATGGTGATTTGGCCTCAGGACATCAAAATATTATCTTGTTTCATGCATAGTATGAAAATGGCAAACTGCAAATGATTTGATTTCTAGCCTTCAGGCCTAGGCAATGATAACATCCTTGGTTTTAATCTTCAATTACATGAGTTTTTAATATCTTCCTGCTGAGAAAATTTATTTCCAATTATCAAATTGTATATTTTATATGCAGTATAAAGTAATAATCTTTTATTGAAAGCATGGTAATGAAGCATGATTTCTTTAAAACTTAACCTGTTACAAAACCAAAAATTGTTTTATGTCTTCTATAACACTAAATTTGTTTTATTTATTTGCCTTTATAAGCTAATATCAGTTAATTAATTGCAGGAACTGTAGTTTCTACACCTCATGCCAAGAATTCCTTGTCCTAGAATGTTCAGAATGGCATGCCATAGACATTTGAGGATAATACTCTGGGGCAGGCAGCAGAACCACTGAGCTAAATCCCCAGCCCTGAGGATGATACTTTGCAAAGTAATGTATAAAATAATGTACTCCTGTTATCAGCCTACAGGAGTAATGAGGAGCCTAGTTCTTGCCTTGCTTTAACTGAAATTTAAAGTTTCAGTACAGTTACAAGTAAGGCAACAACTTTCTGACTGGTATATTACCATATATTCCGCTTTGCAAATAAAAGGTGCCGTGTATTGGTTACTTGGAGGACAAGTTGAGTGGATTTCCATAGAGGACCATTAAACAGCTGCTCTGCTAGCTCTTAGGTCCTGTAGCAGAAATGTTGCTTTCCCTTAAAATGAAGTAAGTCCACATACAAAATAGGAGAGCATATCGAAGTCAATTAAATATGCATACTATGGGTATTGGCATTGTGTCTAGAGATGAGCTTTGGAGAAATCAGAAAGATTTACTTTATTTTATTAGAAGACAAATATCCTTCACAAGTGAGTCATACAATTTCTGCTCATGTAGTTCCTATGATGAAATATTGACTTCAGTTTCATTTAACTAGAATTTATTGAGTGGTTTCTACATAATAGGTAGTCTGTTTAAAGATATAACTATAAACATCAGTGGTGTGTGTGTGTGTGTGCGTGTGTGAGTGTGTATTAGGTTTATCTTTTTTCAGGAACCATTTGTACGCATGTAAGAACTTACAAAATACAAACACAATGAATAAAAGACAAAAAATAAAAGTGAGGAAAATTAAATGACTATGAAGATGGCTAGTATTAACAGTTAAGTCCATAAAGCCTTCTATGCTTTGGCTGATATGTCACCTACTGATGCAAATAAAATGCATGATTTGCATTTAATTGACTATTTCCTTAGGTTGCTTTCCTAGGGGAAGGACTGAGTAAAGAGTATAACTATTCTGATGACCTTTAACTCATAATGCTAAGTTGACCTCTGCAAAAGTTATTTCAATTTATAACCCTGACACAGTTGTGTGAAAATAACCATTTTCCCATGTAGTAATAAATTATTCTTCTTCCTCTTTATTTATATTAATATAAAATTATATCTTTTATTATTCTTTTTATCATTCTTATCTAAATTAAATAATATACCATTTTAATTTTTATTTCCATGGATGTTAAAGCAGTCAAAATTATATGGAGTTGCATTTAATGTTGTATGAATTTCTTCTTTGAAATCATTTTTTTCTTTAAATGAGGCATTTGTAATTTTCTTAGTGATTATCCTTTAAGTAATAATTACTTTCTGTTATATATAAGGACAATGACCCATTTTATCTCATATATATTGTTATGGTTTGAATATGATTTAAGTGTGACCTTCAAGAGTTCATATTTTGAAATTTAATTTCCATTGTGAGGGATTAAAAAAGCAGAAACATAGTTTAGAGTTGAGATGTTTAGGTAGTAATCACACTCAGTTAAGGTCATTAGAATGGAGTCTCCATGATTGGATAACTGGTCGCTAATGAGGGAGACAGAGATTAGAAGATACACTAACAAGCTGGGTGTGCTTGGGAATGCCTACAATCTCAGTACCCTGGAGTGTGAGGTAGGGGGATTGCAAGTTCAAGCCCAGCCTGGACAACTTAATGACTTGATAAGAACCTATGTAAAAAAAAAAAAAATGCGGGGGATATAGCTCAATGTCCAAGTTCAATCCTTGGTATCACAAATAGCCCCCCCCAAAACACTTAAGCACACACACCCCCTGTCCCCTTTAGGTGATATCCTGTTGTCTTGGGGCTCTGCCAGCAAGATAAGGATCACCAGATGCAGCTCTTTGATCTTAATCAATATTGTGAACCAAAATTAATCTTTTTTTTTAATGAGGTAGAGTAATGCAAAACTAATATGAAAAACTAAATTTCTTTTTTTCTCTTGTTACAGACACTTTTTTCAAATTTTTATTCTACTAATAATTTTTTATTTATTTTAGTGCACTAATCATTTTCTTTTCTTTTCTTTTCTTTTTTTTTTTTTTTTGGTACCAGGGATTGAACTTGGGACCTTGAGCTGCTTGCAAGGCAGGTGGTGGAAACACTGAGCTAAATCCCCAGCCCCATGCACTAATAATTTTCTGTGCCATTTCTGCCACTCTTGTCAAATTTTGTGTTGTATTCAGATAAAGATCAGATAAATATGTTTTACATTTTCTTCTAGTAATTTTATATTATATAATTTTACATATAAATTTCAAATATAAACTTGCATATCCACTTATGTAGAGTTTCTTTGGTGTAACCTGAGAATCTCAGGTTCTCTCACATTGTTTATGATTCTAAATGTTTAGGGAATTGTACTAATATTGGCTATTAAATAATCATTCATTTTTTTTTTACCAAGAGGAAATGTTAAATTTGCAATTCTGTTTGGAACATTTTATCTTGTTTGATTAATAGTTTTACATTGATGCTAGAATTATTTCTATTTTAGATTTAAAGAGAGATAATAAACTTTTATTTCTTTTTATTTCTTGATAATATTTTTTCTTTGAATGTTTTAAACTGTTTATTGGATATTCATTTTACTAGGTACCAGAAATGAAATGATGAACCAAACAAATACTTATACTGAAGTTACATTTTAGTACAGAAAATAATTATCAAACAATTACTGTAATTATATACAGTAATACCTTGGTTCAAGAACATTTCTGTTCATGAATAATTTGGATAGCAAACAGAAGTTTTCAGCAAAAGTTTGCTTCTGTTTGTAAAATCCACATAGGGTGAGGAACAGGGTGCCCCACTGGAACACAAAGGTGGCTGTGTTCCCAAGAATCATGGAATGAATTAAGGTCCTGAACCAAGGTGCTAAAATTGCTCACCAATTAAAAGTATTCCAGGTCCTTCTTGCCTTGAACAAAGAATTGGACGAAACAAGCCAAAAATATAGGATTACAGGTATGTATCCCCATGGCCAGCCCCTGAGAAGTAGATTTGAAGGTCTAAAGGACAATAAAGTAGGAATAAAGATAGTGGTAGAAAAGATGAGAATAACGTCCAACAAAATAATAAATATTTATTCCTGGCAAAAATCACCACATTGAATATCAAAAAATAAATGATAAGAGGGAAAAATACATCCAAATCAGATCATAGCATATGTCCCTCTGTCCATTAAATTGGTAACAAAAAGGTAAACAGAAAAATGGGGAAATATTATAAATAAACTTTTTATGAGAACATTAAAAATTTGCAAATGGTTCCTAAATACATGAAAATAGGGACTTCACTCACAACAATAGAAAGGTAAAAATCAAATAAAGTGCTCACTTTGGCAATACACACCAAAAATTAATGTAATACAGAAAAGACTAGCAGACTGTGTGAGGAGAATCAGGTAAGGTAGTTATCAGATAAGGGGGCTTCATTTTTAGCAGTTATTTTCAAATCCAGCTTCTATGGAAATTTTAAGTTGCTCCCATTGGGTAATCAGTGATGCCATGGGAACAACATCCTTGATAATGTCATTTCTTCTTTGAAGTAGTAACATTCTTTTTCTCCCTGAAATGTGACACACCCACTGAAAACTTAAAAATTCCTTCATACAGGCATACCACATGAAGTATCTGTGCTATAGTTCTAAAGCTACTTTAAATAGGAGATTTATATACCCAGATAATCATCTTTTAATTAACAGGACAACAAAAAAGAAGATAAAATAATTATTATAAAGCAAGGACTTTCTTCATCTAAACTTAGTCATTAGAAACACATCTCCAGTGTTGATGTGTGGAGTATTTTCATATGAAATAAATGACACATCCTAGCCAGGAAGATGAACTGTTCCCCCTCTCTGTACTTTATCACATATGTCATATCATGCCACAGTACAGAGTCCAAGGTGATGAGAACCACAGCTGCTTGCAGAAGGCCTTAGTTTGCAGCAGCCATTGCAGGGAGGGGTTATCAGCAGATGGAAACTATCCATGATGAAGGGTGGGGTGGTGAGAAATATTTTCTTAGTAAAATATTTGTGTTTAACTTCAACTAATACATTCTGCTTATTGAGGAAATGTTATTGTTCATTCTGAGCAAATGTTTTGAATTGTTTCACAATGTATTATATCTATATGAATAAACATGGTTAATATGCAAACTGGATGAGCCCCTAAAAAACTGAAAGTTGATTCTGTGATAGTACAAGAAATTTGGGGGGTATATATAGTAAATGTCTTACAGATGTCTTAGTGTACAAATAATCAGAATTTAAAAGGAGCAAGACCAGGAGGACCGGATGCAAGGCAAGTGGACTCTTATCTCTTCCCCCATTTCTCCTGCTGCTTCCATTTTTCTTGGTAGGAGAGGTTTTTGTTGCAATATGGTGTAATAGAGGCTAGCATATGTGTGATAGAACACTGCGTGACAGAACACTGCTTTGACCTAGATGGTAATTTTGCTTCGGCTGTGCTTTGGGCAATGGTTGGCTGGTAGAGAAGGTCAGTGGAGGTGATGGAAAACTAAAGCCCTCCAAGGTCTCCCTTAGTAAAATGACAGCTTGACTGCTACTCTTCTATTTCATAAAAGCAGATCTCAGCTCCATTTCATCATGTGATTTTGTAAAATTAAAAATAAGGTGTATATTATTTAAATTTCCTCAGATATAATGCAAATGAAAAGAGACAAAAACAAATTAATCTGTCATTAACATAATCTGAATTTCTGTTTCACTCATTGGGTGTACAGTAGGGCTGCTAAACCTGCTGCAGGTTGACTTCTGGCTATTTTGGTCCCTGCAGGTTCTAATAATTGTACTTTGTTAGATGAATAGCCATTGTTCTAGTTTTCAATGTAAAAAGGCTCAGGAAATAACATACCTTTGGACAACATGTTACAGGGTAGTGGTCTCTTCCATTGACTTAAATTTTGGTGTGGGAGACTGGATTCTGAGGGTGCTATCAGCAAGAATGAACTGTTCTACTCTAGGCAATGATTGAAAACTGCAGGCAGATTGTAAGACTCAGATGGACCTGAGAAGTTACAAATTAATAAGGACATTTGGATACTAATACTGAGAGTCAGTTATCCTTAGATTTCACCAATTGATCTAGATGTTATTCAGAGAAGACTAGTTTTAACTAATATTCATTCTATTAATTCCCAGACCTATTTTCTTGACCCTCTCCTTTTGGAATTTTGCACATCTTGGAGTTTTATTCTAAAAACAATTTTCAATTTTTGTCAGAAAACAAGGATATTTTACTTCAAAGAGTAGTGTATGTGTCCTGGAGCTTCTGTAATGCCAAGGTAGAAGTTAAGGTGTGCTGTCTCTCTCAGCTCCCTTCAGTGTCCTTCTTAAAGTGTATACATATATCTTCTCTGTATTTCTTCTGTCTCCAAAGGGAATAAACGTTATGTGTAGCCCATATAACACCCTACTCAATTCCCTAGAGAAGGATAAATTCAGTAAACCAAAAGGCCAGCAAGCAAGCCACCCTAAATGCTGCCCTGAAGTTAAGCATAAAACCTTGAGATGCCACTTCATCAAAATGCTGTTGGTCTTGACACGTGAGCCTCCCTAGGCAGCAGTCTTGAGTGGCTAAAAAGGCTAATCCTGCTATACTTTTGGTAAGAAAAATGGGAGCTCTATGTAGTGCTGGTCCATGTATCATCACTATTTTTAGGACAAGTAAAATGTCAAGGCTAAAATATCCTCCAGCTATATATAAAATAATGTAAGACAGATACAGAGTCATGGCAGAGTTTTGAAATATTGTTCAATTGGTTTTTCCCATCAGAAAACACACAAAATATATATTTCTGCCCCACATTTATCAAAAAGGTGCTCATTTAAAAGTAAAAATATGGCAACAGAATGGTACCCTGTCAAATTTAATCTATGTGCAACAGTCCAATCTGTCTTACAAAAATACATTACACTGAAATCAGAAGGCTACTTTGGTATGATGCTTGATTTTTCCTCCTTTAAAATCAGTGTTTTGATTTTTATACTTGTATTATGAATCAATAAAAAACTGTGTAATGGATTTTGCTATTGCTAATTCTATATCTTAACTCTTCTTTTATTCACAAAGTGAAGAATTTTATGTCAATTTCTGAAAATTAATTTTTGTTTCCTGTTATACTTATAGAAGAATACACAGGCTTATTATCAACAATATACCTTTTGAACAGTGGTAATGCTCTGAACACTTAAAATTATTTCAATCAACATTTAATTAATACAGTTACTTACCACTTAAATCATTCTTAAGAGAACAATGAAAAGAAGAAATACTTTCAGACTCCATCGAACTCTAAATATACTAGGATTAGCACTCATTTTTTATAAATACCTTTTAAAAATATCTATCTTGCAGTTTTAAAAAGTCATTTAAAACCATTACAATTTGGCAAAGATAAAGACTCTCATCCCTGAAGCATTTTTCGCTATATATTTACATATGTAAACAGAAGACAAAACAAAGAACCTCTAACTTTAAACTAATTGCAAAAAAATAATCCTGAAAAGATGTTTAGAATGTAGTAATGATATTCATAAAACTTCTGCATTCATTGATCTGGTGCTAAAAGAACATAACCCTATTTACCCAGATGAGTTAATATTTTAATTTTCAAAGAAACATTGTTAATAAGGTTGATTTAGTAGATTAAGTTTTCAATTCTAAGAATTACAGAAAAGAAGGTAGATGATGAGGATGATACTATATTCTTTCTTTTCTTTCCTCTATTATAAGATACCCAACTTCTACTCATAATTTGGAGTTAGTACCTAGGACCATGACTTAGAAAATATCTATGAATGTTACTACTAAACAAGAACAGATCTTATGAAGTTGAGACCTCTGAAAACAGCCAGAAACTATGTTGCTCTTTGAAAACAATTATAGACCTAGAGGTCAGGAAATAATTATGCAAATTAGGGTACCCAGATAAATTAACACAAGGTTCATTTGCTTCTTTCTCATTAACATAGTGTCTCTTCATTCCAGAGGTAATGTCTTTTCCAATTAAAAAATAGTGACTAATTGGAAGGAATGTTGGAGATAATTTTATCCAATGCACATCTGTCTATGTTGCATTGAGAAAATTGAAATCCAGAAAGTTTACTCTCAAAACTGGCTGAACCCGAGAGAAGATGAGCCGGTCCCAGCACCCAGAAAGAAGCTCCCCAGCTGCCATCCCAAGCTCCTAGGGCAGAGAAGCTGACCTGGTCCCAGCACCTGAAAGGAAGCTCTCCAGCCACCATCCCAAGCTCCTAGGGCAGAGAAGCTGAGCTGGGCCCAGCACCTGGAAGGAAGCTCCCCTGCCACCATGCCAAGCTCCTAGGGCAGAGAAGGTGGGCCGCATAGGTGCCAGAAGCACCCCCCACCCCCTGTGGAAATGAGAAGACACATAAACAAGCCTCAAAAACAGACTTC
>NW_004624733.1:1662234-1690189 GCF_000247695.1 Heterocephalus glaber | reverse complement strand
ATCTGAGAAATTATTTCTGATTTCATTTTTTTCCAGATCCCCTTTTGTTGCCAGTTCAGTGGGTCCAGGTGGTTGAGTATCAGAGGGTTCCATCTCATTTCCTTTTGGGGTTGCTATAAGTGATCTGGAAGTCTGGTTTTGAGACTTATTTACATGTTTTCTCATTTCAACTGGAGTGGGGGCTGTTGATGCCTGCACAGATTACCTCCTCTGAGCTGGGAGAGGTGGGACAGGGGCTGGGAGCAGCAGTAGTGATGGTGGCCCAAAATCCCTTTCCTGTGGGCCAGGAGCAGTGGGAGCGATGGTGGCCAGGAAGCCCCTTCCTCTGGTCCAGAAGCAGTGGGATGGCGGCTCAGCAGCCCCTTCCTCTGGGCCAGGAGTGGCAGGACAGAAGGTGGCCCAAAAGCCCTATCCTCTGGGCTGGGAGCAGTGGGAGGGATGGTGGCCAGGAAGCCCCTTCCTCTGGACCAGGAGCAGTGGGCCGGCCGCTCAGAAGCCCCTACCTCTGGGGCGGGAGCAGCAGGACTCAGTACCGTGGTGTGGTGGTCTGGTGGTCCGCTGTCCTCTCTGTCTTTGTAGTGTGGAACCAGGTGGCTGTACAGAGGAGAGGGGGCTGGGGTCCAGTGGATTGTTGCCGGGGCGTGGGCTGATTCCGCGTGTTCTGCGGGACTCGGGACGTCGATAGGGCATGCGCCTGGCTTAGTTTTTTAAAGTATTAACAATTTTTAAAACCGCTTAAATGACATTATATTTGTTAAAATATTGGTTATATTTAATATATAATTGAATAAATACATAGAATTAATAATAAAAGTATCTCAGGTCTAGCTTAGAACATGGGATGGCTAAGTTTCATAAAGAAACTAGGTATTTGTGTGTATAAATACTCAGGAAGACAATGACAAGTCACCTCTGAACTGTCTAAATCATTCATCAGTTGTAATTTTACATGGAGTTTCATAAACAGAAATGAAACCAAGTTTAATTGATCATATCACTCTCTACCACACAGTTGGTTCAAGAAAAAATGGTTCAAAATGTTTCTTGCTTTAGAGAGAAAAATGTTAAAGTATTAAACCATTTGATTAATTTATTTGACAACTAAAACACTTTGGTTTATCACTTCTAAAGAGCTGATAATTAAACTTGAATACTTAATTAAACACTTCAAAAACAGGAGCTGTGTCCAAAATGTATGATACAGTATTTTACTTCTAGGCCTATGTTGAATAATGAATGAGTGAGTGAATCAATCAATAAATATTATAAGAATTATCTTTTAAAATTATGCCTAGTTACTAAGTTTTTCTTAGTGAACAAACAAGCTAGAAATGAAGGAATGATTATATGGCTCAAACTTATTTGTTCCCTACTGTGGTTGAGATATTTTCACTTCCTCATCTATACATTCATTTATTTTTTTTCATGTTTAGATTGAGATAGAAGAGAATACAAAGACAAAGTCTTTGGGTTCATAATGTCTTCATATGACTATCCCTTATGATCCTGATTGGGAAAGCACAATAGACAAACCAATATATAATTAGTGTTAAATTCTTTTTTTTCCTTTTTTTTTTTTTCAGTAAGGGAGATCAAACTTGGGACCTTGCACTTGCAAGGCAGGCAGTGGAACCACTGAGCTAAATCCCCGGCCCTAGTGTTAAATTCTAATAAAAACAAAGGAGGGTGAGAGTTATATAGTGTCCTGTGGGTGGCAGGAATATTATTTTTTGCTATTTTAAGGTTTATAAAATTTTAGATTCCACAATTTTGATACCTGTATATTATTCATTCAGTAAATAGTTATTGAGGTTTAACCTGTGTGGAGCACTAGAGAGGCAAAAAACAACAGCAAGGAAGTTCTCTGTTTTCAGTATACAAAAGATTCACTTTCCTATTTAGAGTAAGAAATATTTCCAAATTTCAAATAACAGAATTTTTATTGAGTTTATATATTATAAGGACATGATACACACTTTTTAAATTTAAGGTGGTAAAAGAGAAGTATTTCAAATTAGACATATTATTTTTATTGCCTTCAATACAAAGGTTAGATAAATGAATATTCTTATTTTACAGAAATTATATATTATTCCAGGGATTATATTTGTAATCATAAATAAGTTTGAGCATATTTTAGAGAAATTGAGAAAAAATGAATACTTATTTCCAAAACATTACCAGTCATTATCTCTAGAGTGTAAAATTGTACATTCAATATTTATGTCTTTTTATTTTCCAAATTTCTTGCAACAACATGGACTCCTTTTAATACCAGCAAAATTATTATTTATATAGTTCCCATAACCTGTAAGTGTTCTGAAGTCAGTAGCAATAACTATTTCTTTTCATAAAACATTAAGCAGAATAAGACAGTGACTTTTTTCTCCATATGAAGGCTGATGTGTGAGCCACAGTTATCAGAATTAGCACATTAAATTGGCATCACAGTGAATGTGGCTGAAAGTGCACAGATTTCATCAGATCTTTTTTGTTGGTTTTTATCTTCTTATTATTTGCCATAGTTACAGCTGATGAACCCCCTGTGCTAGCTGGCTTTGTACCAAAGGCTGAATCATTAAATAGAGAGAAGTGATGAATAACTTCTCTGATGCCCACTGTGCCCACAACACTTCTCCTCTGGTCTACAGCATTATTTATGATTCAAGACAAAGACACAATTTTCTTTTTTAATGCAAACGTATCATGGAAAACAGCCCCTTTTCACTCTAATGTCATATAATGAACCAGTCTCCTAAGGTGATTCTCTACTTCTGTGAATGCTAAGAGGCCCTGAGGAAACAGCTTTGATCAGACCTCCTCATACATGTGACTTTTGGCATTGACTAATTTAGTGTCAGGCTCATCTTGCATACCTTTCCTTTACATATCTAACAATTCATCATGTCCAGAAGACTACTTCCCTAAAGTGTCCTCTCTTCCTAGAGACACTTAACTTTGTTTCACAGTTGCATCAAACTCTTCAATAATTTCTGCAGTTTAATATCTCTATCCCTTTCTTTGTATTTTATGAAAGGTCATCTTTGCTAAACCACAAGGTGATAATAGTTTGTGAAGTTAGTGTAATTCATGGGACTCGTGTATTTTCTCATTTTCTGTAGAACAAAACCCTATTTGAAGGGGTAGTTAGTGTTCCCAAAGTTTGTATCAGCTTACTTTTTCTAGCCTCTACTTTCCCTCTCCTTCTTCCCCAAACTGATATATTCTATCTGGCAACTAGAAGGAATAATGGGTCTACCTAATTGTTAATACCATCTCTCATTTTGAGGTTCTCATCAAAAAAATGAAATGTCAAGGGAAATTTCATTGTTCCACCACAATGATAATGTCCTCAAGTTATCAATTAATGGTCAGCAAAACTTTCTTTATTCTGAAAAGGTAAAACCTGCCCCTCTAATTTATTTGTATTAATTAAAATGTCTAGGGTAGTTGAAGTTTAATTTTTACTCAAATAAGACAAAGTACAAAAACAGGCTAACTTTTTTTTACATTTGCTATTTGAAAGCATTAAAGAAACAACCAACTCAAGATTTTGTGGCTAAGATCGTGGAAAGAGAGGAAAAGCAATTATTCTGAAATAAGCACCAGAACAAGAGTGATGGAAATCAGAAGACAGTCCATTATCTACTGACATGGAATCTTCAATGTGCTGAAATGAATGCTAAACAAAATTGCTATTCCCAGTAAAAATATTCTTCTAATATGAGGTAAAACAGTCATTTTTAGACCAAATGATATATTACATGGAAGCTAGCATTAAAAGAAAGAATAAAAATAACTCTTTAGCTAATCTTTTGACAGAGGCAAACTAATCCAATGTGAAAATATGGAAACACAAGCTAAAGAACACAGAGAAGGGTAAACATGTAAGTATAATGAATATTGGTTACACAAAATAATTATTATACTGTTTTATGGCATTTTAAACACGCCTACAACCTAAACACGGGCAAAGAGGATGCAGAAAGAAGAAAATAAAGTTAATATTTTCTATGGTTTCAGAATTACAGGGGAAAGGGAAAATGTAAATTTTTAATTGACCAAAATACTTACATGTGTTATAATTTTTAGAATAATAAGAAAATTGTGGAATAATTCATAAATAAAACATTAATGGAGTAAATAAAATATTAAAAATTGAAAAATCTAAAATTAAAATAAAATTATAAGAGGTGTGTTAAATTGAAAATAAATAGTAAAGACAGCAGATATAAACTCTACCGATAACTATGCAAATGGACCAAAGAATACAAATCAGAGTGTAAGTTTTTCTATAGGGTAAAAAATAGCATTTCAGTATAAAGACACAGAAATTTGAAAGTAAAGCCTGGAAAGCAGATACTAAGTACATTAACTATCTATTGTTGCATAACAACCCCCAAAGCTAGCATCTTGAAAAAATAAACATTTGCTGTCTCCCTGCTTCTGTGGATTAGGAATCTGGGAGGCTGTATTTAGGAGGCTTGGGTTCAGAGTCTCTTATGAAGTTGCGTGCATCCCAAGGCTTGATTAGCTGAGCATGTGTTGAAAACAAGCTTTTTTGGTGATCTTTTCTAAAAGGCTACTCTATAAAATGGCCGCTATGTTCCCCCAGAGCACGTGATTCCAGAGAGATTGAGAATGCACACCACAGTCTTTTAAAAACTTAATCTTGGAACTGATATCCTCCACTTTTGGGAAATTCTATTCCCTAGAAGTGTCTAATTGCCCACAATTAAGGAGGAGAAATAACAAAAACCACTAAGCTACAGTAGATTCTAATAAATTAAGTATTCAATTTGAATCTTTAATGTAGCAAATTCTCAAAAGAGGACCCTTCAGGAAGTCTGAATGGTGACTAGTATTTTCATAATAATACTAAGATGTTATTTGCCTTCTTTCTTTTCTTTTACAAATGTACTGTGAAGATTTCCAGAGATAATGTGACATGCGATAACATTGTTGTTCTGATGTGTGATTTTTTTTCAGTTTTAATTCCTAATATGATAAAAATCAATAAATAGATCCACATATATCAAAATATGTAAGAACATAAATAGATCCTGAGACACATGTTTTAATCTAAGATTTAGGAAAAAATGCAAAATGAATGTAAAAGAAAAATAACAGATTAGAATAACAATAATTTTTCAAATACCTGATAAATCAACAAGAGGGCAAAAACAATGAGAAAAAAACCCCAAAGAACTGATAGAAATAATAATACTTAAATATAAATATATCAGTCATAAATTACAAGTATTATAAATCTCATAAACACAATGTGAATTGAAAGAATAATGATGTATTATGTAACCTATAATTCTACAGATGAGAAGTTGAATAAGCCATGCTGGTCTATTGTGGTTAGAATCCTGGTGATAGCTACCTTTGTGAAGGGGAACAGCCAGTAGGGGCTCTTCAGGAGGTTCTCTAAATTTTCTTATCTTTACTGGTGGCTTATGTGGATATATGTAAAACACCACTACATAAAAACATTCAGATCACTTAAACAAAACAGAAGGGAACCCACCCCTGGCTGTGGTACCTAAGACACTTGTTTACCTCTGCACAGTGTGAAGTTGTACTATTTCATCTGAAGTGTTGCTTTGGTATGTCACTGGTGAATTGCTATGCACACAAAGTCAAAAAAAGTATTTTTGAAATTACTTCTATTTATATTAAATTTTATTTAACTTCTGTTTAATTATCTCAATCAAACTCAAACTGCAGCCTTGCAAGTGAGTGCAGTACAGAGCTCATAGCCTAACCTTTGCTTAAGAACCCAAAGTAAATTGGTAGAGATATTGTTTCCAAATTAGTTTACATTTTTACCATGCATTTAAAGACTTCTTTTTTTGCTTAAAACTTCTAGGGATCTTAGTGCTCATTTATGTACAAAACATGATTTTATATGAGGTTCAGAAGGCTTAAGCAAGTTGTTTAACACTACATATTATGTGCACATTCATTTTTGTCATTTTCCTTACAAGACTTCTGATCAGCTTGACCCAGTTTCCTCTGTTCTGAGAATTATATTAATACACAGTTTCCTACCATTAGAAAGATACAAATTATGCATTGATTTTAAATCATTGTGTGGGTATTCAATGTGCTCGGTTGTGTACTCTTTGGAATCAGTGTCTGGGTCTCACTTTTTTAATATTAGGGACTTATCTTTGTTCTGAACTCAATTAGTAAACATTCATTCATTCATTCAATATAAATTTGTTGAGTACTATTATCATCAGACAAAACAGTCCCTATTTTTATATAACTTGAACCTTAATATAAATTACTTAATGAGCAGTGAAACACATTTTATATTTTCCATTACTGCTCCATAACGATGGACTGTAAGTGGGTAAATTTATTGTGTTGAGAAGACCAGTATAACCTTCATGGGCTGAACTCTTGTGACTACTGAATGACCTTACTAAAGACAACAGTGTGTCCTGTGTGCATTCGTCTCTGTGTAAATAATAGACCCACTTGATGACTAAGAGAGTGATTATCTTTCAAAGATGACTTTTTTTTGTGCAGCATTGGTTAGTCATGTGGAAACAGTTAGTGCTCTCCCCTGAACCAACTCTTACTTTCATAGTAAGTGTTAGCTCATTTCAATTAACTTCTAGGTCACTAATCTGCTACCATTAGGGATAAGAAAGGCACAGACAAATTACCCAAAAGAGAACAAATGTGTTTTAGAAAAGGAGGCTACCAGGGCTGAATGACAACCAGAGACTAAGGAAAGACTCATTTCCATGTATGTCTAACTGAATCAGAGCTGATATCAGCCTCTAAGATTGGTGATAACAGTATCATTGATGGTGATATCAATGCTATTAAATGCTCAAAGTGTTCTAAGAATCTTGTGATGCATGTTGCATTGAAAGGCAATATTTTTTTCATCAGAGATTTTTACCTGTAAAAAAATTACATCATATACATATATATACATATTCATCAAACATACTGCAATAGCTTCTTTCTTATTGTTTTGTATGGTTGAATGGCTAGAGATAGGATAATGTACAAAGAGATAATTGGCAAATACAGATGGAAAATGAAAATGGATGGTAATTTAACCAGAGAGAAAACATAAAGACAAATTTTAAATTGTGTGTAGAATACCTTTGTATATGTGATCAGTTCAGTCCATGGCTCTGAAAAGAACATACATTGATACAGTTTTGAATGAGTAAGACGGAATCATCAGCATTTTTTTTTTCTCTATTTCACCAAGTTTTGGGAAGAAACCAGTTGCTGTTAATTTCTTTTAAAGATAACATAACTTAGTCTGTTTTTTTATGTTTTAAAAGAATGTGTAAATAAATATAAAATAGGAATAGATATAGAGATGAGATTTTTCTTTGGAATGCATTTTATGTATATGTCAAATGTTATTAATTTGAATATGCAAGTGGTAATTAATTACCTAAAACTTAATTTGAAAAAGTAGTACCCATATTTCTGTTTTTAAAGATTATAAAAACTATAATTTTGAATACTATTTCATTTCTGTTGGTAACAAGGACATTGAAGGAATTATTGACTATTTCTGAATGATATCAAACATCTAACAACCCAGGGGGAAAACGGAACTTGAAAAAATGGAATGAAACTTAACAACCATGTTATGTAGATTTGTACTCCAAGGGAATACAGAAAGCCAGACAGAGGGCTTAAAATTCAAGAAATTCTCAGAAAGATATTGCTAAAGAGGGATTCAGATGGTGCCACTCTGCTGTGGCTACACAATGGGCTGAACTTGCCCCTGAGCAATGAGTGCTTTTCAGATGTGGTCTCCAGATCAGAGGAATTGACCTTATCTGGGAAATTGTTAACAATGCAAATTCTTAGACCTTTTCCTAGAACCAGAGGGTCAAAATCTTTGAGACTGAGGCCTAGAAATCTGTTTTCACAAGTTCTCCAAGTGATTCTCATGTTTAAGTTTGAGAACTGGTCTATAACAGAGTGTGGATGGCACTGTATTCTAGCGCAAAAATGTCTTGAAATGTCTTCTTCAAGAGGTCTCTAGATTTATTCAGTTCATTCTGCAAGATACCACAAGGGTATCCCAAACCAGTTGTGAATCTGTATAATACATGATGACTCACCCAACTGTACATTAACCTTGCTATTCAACTGCAAATACTTTTTGGAAAACTGGTTCATTCATTCAATTTCTTTCATCTTCTACAGGATTAGAAAACCTTGAAATTAGGCTACTTTTAAGAGGTTTAATAAATAAAACCTTCAAATTTGTTGGGGAAGAAGGAATAAGGAGAAAAAGAATTCTAATAATATATTCAGTAGTATGTTTTGGAAGGAATGTGACAAAACCTCTTTATCTGAGTTATGTCAACTAGAACAGGATTTCAGAATTTTGCTTTCCGATTTCCATCAGTTACCATTAAAATGAAAATCAAAATTATAATAATGAAATGTAGTGATCAAAATTTAGTGACAACTTATCTTTTTTCTCCCTGATAAAACTTTATATTTCTATATTCTTGGGTTAACATGCAAGTCCTTTCAAATCTAGGGCAAAGATTAGGCCAGCTCCTTATGCTGATAAGAAATAATGACAAGTCCTTTAGTTTGTCTTGTTATGAAGAAAAATTATAAATCTGTAATACATTTTTCTTTTTCCAACTCTTCTCAAGTCTAGATATGCAGGGACAAAAGCAAAACTATTTCAGTGCTTTGATTCATACAGATTATCTGAAACTCATTTTTGTATTGTCCTGCATAACATAAGTAGATTCATGAGTATGACAGTTCAGTCACCAGCACAGTGACAACACTGACCACAAGGAGAGAAAAAAGCCCAGTGACCTTGAGAACATGGTCAAGGGTCTAGTGAAGACATGAAAACATAAGCTAATTTCTTGCATAATATTTGTAACTTGAATAACCAAAAATACATTAAAATGGTAACTATGATTATTTTAAGTGATATATATTCATTGGCTTTTAGAATTAAATATTGAATAAGTAATATGTTAAATATAAATAATTAATTAAGTTATATGGTACCAGTAAGGGGAATGGGGATATGATGAGTAGTGCCTTCTGAAATATATACTTTTCAATAAATAGCACCTACTATCCTGAAAAAAAATCATGCTGAAATTAACTTGGAACAATCTTGAAAAAGTTCAGAAGTTCAAGGTTTCAATATTTGATTTTATATACTGAACATGGTTATTTAAAATTTCAGCTAACAATGAAATCTTACAGAATTGAAAATTAGAAATGGCTTAAAAGTCTGCTTTAACATAGGAAGTCTTCTTTTCCCAAAAGTTCTACTTCTCCTTGAATTAACTCTGAATAGGTTAATTAGCAATCAGGTACCCACACAAGATTTATTCTTTTACTAATTACTTTTCCCTGATTGTGAAACTGTTCGGCCATTATAAGGCCCTTGGCTCATTATATGAGGGCTCCTCATTTTCTCATCTCTGGGGCTCTGAGTCAACAGCAAATCATCAAGATTAATATTTTAGGTGAATCACTATTAATATTCATTAACTGGTCAAATAATAGACAAAGATCTGTGAAATTAAATTGTATTAAATGAAGAACCAACTGAGCAAATTTTAATTTGTACGAGAAAATTCTATTCATGCAACTTCTAAGTAATTTTTTTCATGTAATTGATACTTCTAAAGAATCATTATACTCTTATTCCCTCTAAGAAAGAATTTAGTTACTATGAGACTGAAAAAGTAAAGAGCAACATGGGTCATTCAAGTTACAGAGCATTTTAGTTTATCAGTTTGAGTTCTAATCATGTCATCAATTCCACCCCAATAATTCATTTACTGTTTAGCTAATAATCACTACATCTATAAGTAGATTCATTCTAAATGATAGAATTAAAGTAATCAGCACTCTAGTAACATGTCATCTAAGTGAAAATATGGTACATTTATTGATTGATCAATATTACACCTGAAGGAGGAAAATATGCTTTTAAGTAATTTTACTGAAGGGTACTAAATATATTTTGACCTCTAATGATTAACGATTATGAGTCACTAACTTACCATTGCTTGAGAGTTAACTTATCCATGAGAATATCTGAAGAGAAGGAAATTTAACATCTATAAATTCCCTACCATGTTGAACTTATTGGGCTAAGTATATACCTACACATACTATGTAATTCCTAAAACACTATATTGTTAATATTATTGTGCTTACAGGTGTGAGTGAAAACTTACCCTGACATCAAAATGTCCTACAAAATTTTGACTAAATTTTTTAAAGTATAAAAGTAATTTCTCTTGCTAATTATATCCTGAGAAATTTGGTTTTATATTTAGGTAAATAATTCCAAACTATAGTTTCATATATATTATCAGTTTGTTTTAAAATTTTAATCTTACAAATACTTTCTATGTGTCTTTGACATCAATAATGAGAAATCACATTTCATCACACATATGAAAAGAAAACATAGACTCAAAATCCTTTATTATTATCTGTGATGTTGCTTAAGGCCTATAGGGTTAAAGGCAAATCGGTTGTTACAGATCAATATATAATTGAGAACATTCAGCATCAAATTTTCTTATACAAACTTACCTAACTCCAAGTTTTAGGAAAACATCCATATTAAACATAGCCTTGTTCTGTTTAAAGCCACAATGTGAGACTACAGCCAATCTTAGTTCAAAATCACATGTTAAATACTTTTTCCAGTCATATGGGAAACATTTATTTAATTTTGTAACATTTTATTGAAGTAATCTTCACATGTGTTTCAATAAATGTAAACATTAACTGTTGCTATTATCCTAGTTTCATTTTAAAATAAGTATGTTTACTATACCTGTAAATAGTTCCCATGAAGCAAGAAACTGAATATTTATGTTTTACAATAAGCATGGAGATCTCTCTTAGGGAAAGAAACTTGTTTAAATATTCTGCTTTTCACAGAGAAAATCTTGCTTTTAAAGGCACTATTTAACTTTTCCAGTAAAAATTGTGTCTAACTGAAAAAAGTTAAAATAATCAAAAAGCCCTATAGTTTCTGATTTAAAAGTATGATTTTCGATGTGAAAAGCAGATTATCTAACTTACTCTTTTAACTTTCCCTCTGTCATTGCTGCTGTCTCATTTTCCACAGCCTGGTCCCCACCATCTTCATGAGTCCACACCAGCAATCTTCCCTCCTGGATTATGGACCTTTATTTTCCTTTCTCCTATTTATAGTACCTTCTAGCTACTGAAGGGCCACTGCTGTCAATTTTGGCCTGATTATATACAAATTCATAAACATTTCACTATTTCTGTAGTGCTTGGCTATTAATCATTTTCAACATTAGCTTTCATTACTTGATAACAAAAGGTAACAGATGGAACAAAATTATCTCATTTTTTTCAGTGTTGAGGATTGAACTTAGTGATGGTTTGCCAATGAGCTACATCCCCTGAATTTTAAAAAATTTCTTATTTTGAGACAGTCTTGCTAAGTTTCCCAGGCTGGTCTTGAACTTGCTTTCTTTCTGATTCAGCACCCCAAGGAGCTGGGATTACAGGAAAAATTGTTGTTTTTATTAAGTGTTAATAGCAGCATTTAAAAGTAAATAGGCTATGCTAGAGTAGTTTACATTTACAAAAATTGAATAGACTACAGAATTCCTATATACCACTTCTTCACTGCTCGGTTTCCCTTATTATTAACATCTTGCATTAGTGTGGTGCATTTGTTGCAACTGATAACCAATATTGGCACATTATTATTAACTAAAGTCCATGGATTACATTATAATTCTTTGTGCAGTGCAGTTCCATGGACCTTATCAAATCCATAATACCATGTAGCCCTCATTACATTATATACAGGTATTAAATATCATTACACAGGTATTAAATAAATAATATTATAGAATAGATTCATTGCCCTAAAATCCCCTGTATTCCACCTCTCCAACCCTACCGCCCTTCCTTTAACCCTAGGCATCTGTTAATCTGTCACTGCAGGTCTAGTGTGCCATTTCCTGAACTACATGTATTTGTGAACACACAGAATGTAGCCTTTTCCAACTGACTTCTCTGTTTAACGAAGAAATAAGTTTCCCTGAATGTAATTTTCCTTATTTTTCTCATGGCTGGATATCTCCTTTCTTCTTATTGTTGAATAGTATTCTATTGTAGGCATGATCCACCTGGTTCATCTATTACCTACCTAGTGAAGGACATGTTGGTTTCTTCCAGTTTGGGCAATTATGAAAAAAGTACTATAAACATTTTTATGCACATTTTCATATGGATAAAATTTTTCAACATATTTGAGTAAATAACTGGGAATACTCTAGTTGGATCCTAGTAAAAACTTTGTAAAAAAACCCCAGTCAAAATGTTTTCCAAAGTGACTGCACTATTGTGCATTCCCACCAATCACTGATTTTCTGTTGCTGTACTTTTTCAACAGCATTTGGCACTGATTTTTTTAAACTATAATTTTAGCCATTGAAATAAACTTGGTTAGTAAATATCCACAAAATCATTTTTCGGGATTTTATTTAGGAATGCATTTAATCAATACATCAATTTGTGAAAACTGACAGTTTAATATTGAATCTTCTTATCCATTGACATGAAATACTCCATTTATTTAGCTCTTTTTGATTTCTTTTATTAGAATTTCATAGTTTTCCTTAAATAGACCTTGTACAGATGTTGTTAGATTAATACATATACATTTAATTTTTTGGTGCCAATATAAATGGTACTGAGAAATGTCAATTTTAAACATACAATTGTATGTTTCTAGTATATAGAAAAGCAATCAACATTTGTAGATTGCAATTGGCTTTTGTAGCTTCCAGTCACACTAGAGTTGATAATGAATTACAGAAGTATTTCATCATTGTTCTGATTTTTATGTATAGACAATTATATCATCTGTGGATAGTTTTCTCCTAAGCCAATCTGTATAACATTATCTTCCTTTTCATATTTACTGCATTACTTAAAACTTCCAGTATAATGTTGAATAGGAATGGTAAAGGAGATAGCTTTGTCTCCTAATCTTAGGAGCGAAGTGCTAGTTTCTCACCATTAAGTATGTTAACTAAAGATGTGTGTGTGTGTGTGGGGGGAGTTGTTTGTTATATTCTTAAATTGAGAAAGTTCTGTTCTATTCTTTGTTTCTTGAGAATATTTTTTAAATCACGAGTGTGTGTTAAGGTCATCAAAAGTTTTTCTTTCTCTATTGATATGACTATAAGACTTTTCTTTTGCTTAATAGTGGAATATATTACAGCCATAAAGAAAGAAATCTTGTCATTTGGGACATGTCTGAACTTGGAGAACAATAAACCAGGTATAAAAAGACAGCTACTTAATGATCTCACTTATATATGGGATCTAAAATGTTGACTTCATGGAAGTAATGATTATAATTGTGCTTACTGGGGCTGGGGAAAATAGAGATGGGGAGAAGCATTCATTGATTTTGAATGTTAAATTAGGCTCACAATCCAGTGAATTCTGTCAGACATTTAGAAGAGAAATTATATAGATTATATACAATGTTTTCAAGGAAATAGAAGCACAGAAAAAATTACTAATTTTATTAAGTCCAGCACTACCAATCATTTTTTTGTTTTTCTTTCTCTATTCTTTGCTATCTCCTATTATCATTGAGCATTTTATATGACTCCTTTGTCTTTTTCACTTTTCCTTGTTCTATAATCATGCAAGGCTTTTTTTGCTATACTACTGAACAAGCAGTTGTTATTAAAGTATAATAAAAGGAGATTACATTTCACTTTCTTTATATACTACTTTGCATCTTTTTAATGATATCTTCTTTATATTCCTTTTTTGATATTCTTCCTTTCTTTCTGTAGATTCAAGTTTCTAAACTATATTAGTTTTCTTTTTTCCAAAGAACTTTTAAAAGTAATTCTTACACAATATGTGTAATGTTATCAAATTAGTTGTTTTTGTTCACTTTAGAAAGTATTTCTCTTTCACTTCTGGGGGATAACATCACTGGATCCAGAATGATAGATAGTTTAAATTTAAAATTTTTTTTCTTTCAACACTTTAAATAGTTCACTGGGTTGGTTTTTGCTTCCATGATTTCTGAAAGTCCAAAGAAATTATTTTCCTTGGTTCTTTCAGGGAAGATGAGTTCTTCCCCATTCCCATAATTCCTATTTCTTCCAAAATTTTCTCTTTATCTTTGCTGTTCTGCAGTTTGAAAATAATATACCTAGGTTTATTATTGATTTTTGATATTTACCTCCTTTTCTCCTCTGCTTCTCTGATATGTTGTTTGGTGTTTGATATTAATTTCCTCAACTGTTTTTACTTCAAATATTTTTCCTTTTTCTCTTTTATTTCTTTCTTGCATACCAATGACATATATGTTATATCTTCTATAATTGTTCCTCAAATTCTTGCTTTGCTTTTATCATTTGCATTTCATGGAAATTTTATATTGAGAGACATACTTTTAAGCTCATGGATTCTTTCTTTGTCACTTTCCAAACTACTGATGAGCTAATCAAAGGCACTTTTTACTTCTGTTACATTATTTCTTATTTTCAGATTTTCTTTTTGATTTTTTGTTATTTTTCTTTCTTTCTTTCTTTATTTATTTTTGGTACCGGGGATCGAACTCGGGTCTTTGCGGTTTCGCAGCAGGCAGAGAAACCACTGAGCTAAATCCCCGGCATTTTTGATTCTTTTTTAGTTTTCTTTTTGCTTATCCATTCTTGCCTCTTGTCCACTTTTTAAAATGGGCTAATTAGCATACAATCATAGTTGCCTTAAAAGTTTGGTCTGATAATTTCAGAATCTCTCCTACATTTGAGTCTCATTCTGTTGTTTATTTTGACTCTTCACATTGTGTTTTTTCTTGCCTTTCAGTATGTTTTAGAATCTTTTTTTGGTATCTGGAACTGATAATAAACTTAGGAATTAAAGTAAAGTGGCCTTTTTATTTTTCTCTGGCTAAGAAGACTGTGTTTACTTTTGGCGAAGATGATTCAATTTCCTTGTTGTCTTTGTTTTTGTCTTTATTTTTGTATTTCCCTAGAGACTCCTTCTTAAAAACAATGTAAACCTTCAGTTCTTTTAGTTATAATCACGTTACTGCACAAAAGTTTTGCTGATGTGGAAGCAAATGTAAGAGGCAGGGAAGTGTTCTATAATCTTACAATTATGTCTCAGTTGGTTGCTGAGCATGTTCCCCAGTAATATAACCATCAGGAGTATTTCCTTCTTCCTTAGGTGTGATAAGAAGGATAATAGGGGCTGGAATTGAGTGTTTTCCTTCTCCATATTCTTTAGGTTCTGGGAAAATAGTTTCCCTTTGAGGCCAAACATTTGTTATGACACACAGCATTATGTGTCTGTCTTGCTAAATGATTATATTCCCCTCCTCTAGCTTGCGTCATGAAGGTATAGTCCTTTGATCTTTACCATAAGAGTTTAGTGGGGCTCCTATCAGTAAAACTACCCAAAGTGTGGCATTTGCCAAAGAAATGGCCACCAGGATTTTAAAAATATTGAGCTAGTTCATACTCAATTTCTGAAAATTTTTCAGTTATAGTTAAATGTCCCCACATAACAGGCTCCAGGGTTTTTTACTCTTGGTGACACTGAGTCCCTGAGTCCATCTCCCTCTCCAGGGTGTGAGGCATGGCTTACCCTGTGATCTCAATTCTCTGTATCTCAGTAAGTTGTTGATTTTTCAGTTTGTTCAACTTCATGACTTTCAAATTCTTTGCATTTCAGAGCAGAAAATTATTATTTATTTTTCTCATTGAAATAAGTAGCAATCAAATACTGAGTTTTGAATGGCTGAAATTTGATAAATTATAATTACTTTTTCAGCATATTACATATACCTTAGAGGAGAACATAGAGAAGCTTCATGTAATTAAGAAAAATAGTTGATAACAGTTACAGAGTGAGATTTTACAAATTGAAGAATATTAAAGTAAAAAAATTTTACTATTATACTCAGCAGTTGAGTCCATTCCATTCTCTTTAAGTAATGAATCTAATTCATTATATGGTAAGTCGATGACTTATGAACATTCAAGTTGCAAACTTTCACAGATACTAAGGGACCTCACATTAAGAGCATTCGTAGATGTAACAAATTGTGGAAGTAGCTCACGTGTCTACCTTACCATTTTAAGGTAACTGTAAAAGTAAAAATAGTTTATTTACAGTATTTGTGTGTGTTTGGTTTTTTATGCTTTACATTGTATATTTGTGTCAAAGGTGTATAAAATCCAAAATCCAACTTATGAACGTTCCCTTGGACTAGAAAGTGTTAGTAAGTCAGAGATTTACTGTATTTTTTCCCTTCCCTTCCCTTCCCTCTCTACCCCTTTCCCTCCCCCACCCTCCTCTTCTCCGTCCTTCCTTCCTTCCTTCCTCCCTCCCTCCTTCCCTCTCTCCCTCCCTTCTTTCTTCCTTCCTTCCCCTTCCTTCCCTCCTTATTTCTTTTTTTTTATGAAGTCTTGCCATGTGCTGTGTAACCAAGTCTGGTCTTGAACTAATGAGCTAAAGTTATCTCCCGACAGCTGTCTCCTGAGTAGCTGTAACTACCTATATGTACAACCCTGCCTGGCTTTATTCATAGTATCTTATCTGTACTCATATTGCCAGAATAATTATCTATATGTCCTTAAAGGTAAGGAGTAGCAAAAAACCAAAAATAAACTGAAATCTGTTTTGATACTTGCTAAATATTTCTTCTATGCTTGTCTTAGACCATCTAGGAAAAGATGATATCCTTTGAAATTTCAGAGTCATGATATACTTGAGATGTCTCCAAACACTTGGATCAGTTCTTTTTTACTCTGTAAACTACATATTTTACTGAGGCCTTTGGTGAGCTCTCTTTTTTCTAACAGAAGTACTAACAAAAATCTACTGTGCTTGATACAATAACATACCCTATCAACTTTACCTCCTAAATATTCTTCAAGTAGCTCTATCTACTTTTCTCAATGTTTCTCACTTATATAATGAAATTATCTAGATTCCTGCTGACCTGCTGTAACTCACTCACCATATTACAGCCAGAAATATCATGTCTATTATGCTACTTTAAGTCTCATCAAAGGTTTAGTGTTATTTTTAAAGTAAAATTATGGTTTTTATATATAGCCACATATAGCCATATCACCCCCCAGCCTTAACATCGTCTCTTAACTCCTTTTTCTAACCTCATATCCATAACAGTGCTCTACACTTTTCCCATTCCAATCACATTGGCTTAACTATGCACTCATGAGAGATGATGTCTAAGCACCTTCAGAATTCTAGATCTAGCTATCAAATCATTGCAGATTGTCAAAAGAAAGATTCTAACAACTCAAGCTTGGGATATAAAGGCTTTTCTCAAGCCTGTCTTCATTTTTTTCATGTCTAACTTCTGCTTAATGAAGTCACCATATTATTACTAATATTCACCTCAAAACTAAACCCTTTTTCAATTCTCTCATTGTTTTCCTGCCCAATTTAAAGACATCATGCACTGAGTTGACAGAGTCACTCAGTTCAATACCAAATGTCCCTGCTTGCCTCCCTTTTCTTCCATTCTCATTTCTACAGTGATATTCAGTTCTCTCCAGGACTCTGCAATAGCCACTTAGAGGTCCTTTTCCAATCTCCCACTTTCTCCAACTGTCCTTTCAGCATCAATGCAGAAATGCTTCAAAGAACAATTCTGATGATGTCATTTCCCGTCTTAAAAACTTCCATGAAAATAAGACATAAAAACTAGATCCTGATCTTGATATTCATGGCCTTTAACAATCTAGGCATGTCTTACATTTCCAGACATACTTCCATCTTCTTTAATCTCAAAACCAATTTTCTAGTCTGGTTCTCTCTACACATGACCTACTTTCCTGCTCTTACACTTCCTTACTCCCATACTGTTTAGTCTTCTGTCCAGAGAGAGATTTTCAAGCCATTCATTCAAGGCCTTGTTTAATTAATATCACCTTTTCCAGAAACTTTTCTGATAATGAATTCATGCATGCATAAAGGGATAACAATGATGGAATATAATGTTTCTCACCTCAAAGATTTTGTCTCCTCTAATGCAGTATTTCTCCTATTTTAATTTGTATATATTTAAATTACTACTTTTTCTAGTGGACTGTGAAAGTCTTTGAGTAGATTCACATCTATTGTCACTAATTACCATGCATAATTATAATAACTATGGTGATTATGAGAAACACAGTAAATGTATAGGTTGTATGTTGTGACTGGCCTTTTCAGTACTATTTCAGGTACAGAACTGGGTCCAATCCTTCTTTTAGGAAGTCTCTTTCTCTTCTCTGGCCCATACATTCAAAGAAGTAAACCTCTGCCCACCCCAACACTATGCTATCCCATTCCTTTGTTTTATTTCTTTCATAGCTTTATGTATAATTGAAAACATACAATTTGCTTACATCTTTAATTTCTGCATAGTCTAAATAAAAGGCTCTTAGAGTAGGAAAGTTTTGTTTACCATTGTCTTACATAGTGCCTGACACATAGCTGGTAGTCAACACCTATTGAATGAATAAACTATTGAATGAGTGTCTACTATATATTTTGATTTATTCTACTTCAGAAAGAAAAATAATGAAAACAAGAGGGAGAGAGAGAGAGAGAGAGAGAGAGAGAGAGAGAGAGAGAGAGAGAGAGAGAAAGGCAGAGAGAATAACCTTTTAAACATGGTGAACAGAAAATAGTCCTATAGTGAGACATAGAGAAAATTATGAGTGTGTTTTCTGCACTGTGGAAGGAGCATAGTTTCTAGGCATAGCACGTTTCATTGGTAAGCATTTTTTAAGAAGTAGAGGTGGCATGCTGTGGCATAGCTACTGTTCATTTCTCTACCAGTGATGTCAATTCCAGTGTAAGACATAATGTGAGCCACTACTATTAGCAAGTGATACACAATGGGGTCAAATGGATGGTAAGTGAATTGGCAGGGGAGATGAGAGAAGTAAGTAGGGATAAAACATCCCAAGTATATGGATGGAAAGGGTTTGGAACCTATTTATTCCCAGAAAAGGATTTAGTACTAAAATAAAAGATTAATTCTATTGCTAGAATTGTTTTTTCATACAAACATCAGAAATGATACTAGGTAACTTTGGCTTTTTTTTTTTTTTTTTGCACAGGGGATCGAACTCGGGTCCTTGTGCTTGCGCAGCAGGCAGCAAAACCACTGAGCTAAATCCCTAGCCCAGATACTAGGTAACTTTGGATGACCCATTGCTCCTAAACTATTAAGTATTAAACCCTTAAATTTTATATTCTAATAAACCAGTGTTCCTCCAACTTTGGTAGAATACCCTAGAAGCTTGCTAAAAATAAGCACATGAGTATAATAGGCATATATGTGGTTAGATATATATGTGAGTAATATATTTTTACAACTCAATAAAGTATAGTCTATTCTTATTTGTGGTGTTGTATAAGTCACCATAAACACTGAATTAGTGATTAATGAATTATAGCTGCTAGGGGAAATAGGGGGTTAATTTCCAGCAAGCCTCTGGTCATATTATTGTCAAAAAATCAATACATAACCTTGTTTTGTGTGTGTTTCCGTTTAATGGCACCTTATTTAATATATTGTTAATTTATCAACAGTAAATTCACAATCAATAGCACTATAACTCATGCCTGCATGAAGTATACCTAACACATATATTTTCTTCATAAAGTACAGCACAGCTTTCTTGCATCTAGCAATGCTAGAGAGCATTTCAGTGCAACGTTTGGAGGAATTTCAAACAGAGAGATAACCAACAAAAATGGAAACATGAAAAATATGCCATAATACACTATGAAAATAACACATTTTTAATAGCAGTGCTGAAAGCAGAATTGGTGGAGTAATACTTTGTATCACCCTAGCTGGTGAATATGTGCATGGAGCCAACTCAAATTTTTCCCTAACATGTGTATATTTGTTTGTAAATGACCATAAAATACTACAAAAATGGAAACCAGGCTTTTGTAAAAAAAGAGGGGGAAAAGGGTTGAAGGGAGAGTAGGGAAATGGAGAAAAAAAGAATCAAGATACATTATATAGAGGTACAAATTCCCTATGATGAATACAATTGTTATGTATATCAAAAGTGTACCAATAAAATTAATTAAAAATACTCAAAGTCTTGAAGGAAACACAAAATTTTAGTAAGTAGGCTAATTTACAAAACTGAAATCCATAGAAAATGAAGATGGACTGTATATATACATTACACATAAAATGTGTACATAAAATGTGTGTGCACATATGTGTGAAAATGCTGAGAATGAAAAATGTTCTAACATCACATTGGTTAAATAGGTAGCAACAAAATTGTTTTAAAATGCAATTACCAATTAATTAAATAATCACTCTTTTAGTATACTTAAATGTAAAAGTGATTTGTATTTATGTAACAACATACCAGTAAATAAAAAATTACTCTCCAGTTTCAAGAATGGAAATAGGTAAAAGTGACACTAATAAGAAAAGTCTTCTTCCTAGTGCTGTTAGGAACCAATCAGTCATCAGTCTTGTCAGTTTTCTTTGTCTTCAAGCTCTCATCTCACTGTATTTCTGCTTGTCTTAACACTTTGGAAAGATGATCATGACACAGCTTTCTAACTTGAGCTGACAGTGTAAGAAGCTGGGTTATAAAGTCCTGAATTTAATAAACTCACTAGGAAAGAACTAAAAGGAAAAGCAGGAAAGTAAATCATAGTAGAGGAGACAAAGTTAAAAGGGTAATGCTTTGCTTATGAAATACAAACCCCTGGCCTCATCATTAATTTGTGTGGGTAGTGGCAGTGAACCCTTTGGGATTAATGGATTAATGAGAAAACCAACATGGAAGAAGCAGAGGAGAAGAAAGGAATAATTTCTACATCAGCTGCAAAAGAATTCCTGCAAGATTATTTAGAAAAATAAAACAATATTCCAAAATTACATTTTTTAAAAATGAAAGGATGATAAAAGTGAATATTTCCAACAGAAAACAGAAGAGTTCTAAAAAATTATTTTATCAAAAATTAGGCAAGAACAGGATTTTCTGGTGAGCTGACATAGATTCTTTTTTTTTTTTTTTTTGAGACAGGGTCTCCCTCTGCAGTTCAGTCTAGGGGTGAATCCACTATGTAGCCCAGGCTGGCCTTGAAATTTCTATGATCCTCCTGCCTCAGCCTCCTGAGTTCTGAGATTACAGATGTGTGCCACCATGCCCAATTAATGACATAATCCTTTAAAGAAACATTAATCCATTAAGAAAGTTAGTTAATACACCAAAATGTTGAATTCACCCTCTGAAAAAGTTTGTGATATGTATTATCATAAATGTCACACAGGGGCTCAATTTCTGTTGATGTTCAGATCAACAGTGATCTGAGTTATTCCAGGAATAGTAACCATCACAGACAGAGCAGCTTACCAAGCCTCATTGGTCATTAACCATTAAACTGATTATTCTAGATTGAATACTTGTGGAAAAATATTGCACAGCATGGTAGGTGGTAGAAAAAAGTAAACACTGCAAAATAAAAACTTGATCTTCTGTGCCTTTGCTTCCTGTGTTATGAACCATCTGCAGATTTGTAATAATAACCAGAAAGAGACAGAGTTTAAAAAAGATAATGATATTTGATAGGTATATGATATACTTCTATCAAGTTCAGGCAGATTGAGATGCTTTAAGAATGAAAGCCAAAGCCTAAACCAAACTAAAGCAATCTCCACCCAAAATAATTTTTAAATTGGTTGGGAAATTAAATATAAAATTAAGTCTGCAAAAACAAATCATAAAGCAGCTACTGTGATTATGATTTAGGATGGCTCTGATTAAGAAAACATGTATCTGATTCTTATTCTTAATTCTAGCTGTCTTACTATGGATATGCTTATTACCCTCAAGTGATTCTTACAAAGTGTATAAGTACCTTGAAACATCACATTGTACTACATAAACATGTATGGTTATGTGCCAATCAAAAATTTTTACATGGGCCGGGGCTTTAGCTCAGTGGTTCTGCAGCCTGCTTCACAATCCAAGGACCCAAGTTCGATCCCTAGTACCAAAAAAAAAAAAATTTTTACAGTGAAATTATATACACATGCACACAAACTATCCCTTTGTCAACTTCTGAAATCTTCAAAAAGCCATAAATGCAACTGTATTTGAATAATAAAATGTCTAAATAAAGCAGTATAAAAGAAAGTTGCCAATGTAAAAATAAAAGAATCTTTACCAAAAATTAAAATTTAATTTTAAAAGGATTTATAATGATAATATTTATTTTTTGCTCATGACATGTCACTTCACAAGCATTTAAATCTTTTATTTCTTAATATAATGCTATAATGTATATGTCATCACTCTCATTTTTGCAATGAGGAACCTGAAATTTGGAAAGGTTACTTGGCTGATAAATGTCAGAACCAGGACTTGCATTCTAGAGCTTTCTCTTACTTGTGACCAAGATGGCAAAAATTTTCTTTGATGTTCCATGTAGCAAAAAACATTTCCTAGCATACTTTGGCATGACATTCTCTTTATAATGATATACTCCTTTCACTTTCCTGCTCCCAGCATTTTCTCTTAATGTCCTTCATTTTCTTTATCCATCTCTTTTATCCTGGTTCCTTTCCAGTCATCTCCTCCAAAAATTTAATAGCTTATTACAGGGAAATGAAATGTATTTTATCATATAAATTAAATAATTTACATTATGAAACTCACTCTTCACAAACCTACTGGACAGTTAGATTTCTTGCTACTTTTCAATATCTCAGGAGAGATTCCCAATTAGTGAGCTTTGACATGAAAGGCTTCTTGCTCTCAGTTTGAGTTGAGAGTTCTGGATCAACAGGTCATTGGCAGAGTCAGTCTCAGGGCCCACAACCAAACAACCTGGATTAATAAACAATTGGAAAATGTGCAGAACATAGGCAAAATTGATGCAAAGATGTTCTAGTTAGCCTATGCTATGTTTTAAACTTTTAAAAATTAGTTGAAAATGTTTGCCAATCAGAACACTACATAAGAAAATGTAAATTTCTCATTTCTCTTAAAAACATAACTGACATCCACACTTCTGAATTTTTCTGGGAATTAATCAAATGATGTTGGGCAACTTCCTTAGATAAGCTTAGAATTCTTCAATTTTTTGTTTCTACACACAGCCCAGTTCATTCATTTGTACCTGTTGTTCCCTGTAGGGAGCTGATTTTGTAGAACCCTGCTTTTAAATAAACTCAAGATGTAGGGCTACATCCTGGGAATATAATGGAGAGGAAAACTTGCTTCTGATTTGGTTGTGTAATTTTATATTTTTTACCAATTATTTCAAATTATTTATAAAATTGACTTAGTTTGGAAATTCACTAGACCAAGAATATTTAATAAAGAGTAGTTGGATTTTGAAACTTAATCTCTTATGCCTTTCACAAAGGTCAAATAGGCAGTTTTCTAAGCCAAGGTTGAACATAGAGGCAGAGAGTTTGGTTCCAAGTTTCCTTGATGTTATCTATGACAACTTTTACAGAAAAAAACCCTAAAAGTTAAAATCATAGCTTTTAGAGTGAGAAGCCCATGGGACAAGAGCACTCTAGGTGCTGGAGGGTCCCAGCAAGGGCCTGCCCCAACCCCAGCAGTTTGGGCCCACAGGCCCCAGCAAAAGGCCCACCCGGAAAAGAGCAACAGACAGAGGTCCACCTCGATACCATTGGTAAGTATGTGCCGACACAAGCTAGAAGCATGCTCAGACACCAGTGACTAGGGTGCACAGTCCTCAGTCAAAGGTCCAATAGCTAGGTAGGGGGCCAGGCCCCAGCCAGAGGCATAGGCCACAGCCAGAAGCCAACCCAGACAAAAGCACAGTGCAGGGATCCAGAAGGCCACTATTCTGAACACAGTAATTGGCACAGTGGTGAGTAGCAGAGAAAAGGCTGCTTGGTGACGTTCTGAGAATTGAAGACCACTGGGTGAGCAAAAAGTCACCTCAACAAAGGCACAGTAAAATCCATTTATTGAAATGAGAAGACACAAAAACAAGTCACAAAACCAGACTACCAGATCACCTAAGGCAACCTGAATGGGCAAGGAGATAGAACAATCTGATACACAACAACCTGGACTCCCTGAACTGGCAACAAAAGAGTATCTGAAAAAAATGAAATTAGAAATAATTTATCAGATGGACAGATTCCTAGATAGGTGTGAATTACCAAAGTTGAATGAAGAAGACTTAAAAATCATAAATGAAACAATATAAATCAATGAAATTGAAAACATAATTAAAAACGTACCAACTAAGAAAAGCCCAGGTCCTAATGGCTTCACTGTGGAATTCTACAAGACAATTAGAGAGGAACTACTGCCACTTCTTGTTAAACTCTTCAGTGAAATAGAAAGGGAAGCAGTACTCCCAAATTCATTCCAGGAAGCAAGCAACGCCTTGATCTCCAAAGCAGAGAAAGACCCAACTGAAATAGAGAACTATAGGCCAATCTCACTAATGAATATAGACGCAAAAATCCTTAATAAGATCTGGTGAACAGAATGCAGAAGATCATCAAGAAAATCATATACCCTGACCAAGTGGGATTCATCCCAGGGATGCAAGGATGGTTCAACATATGCAAATCAATAAATGTAATACACTACATTAATGGAATCAAGGACAAAAATCATATGATCATCTCAATAGATGCTGAAAAACCATTTGACACAATCCAACACACAGTTATGATAAAACCCTACAAAAAATTGGAATAGATGGTCTGTACCTCAACCTGATAAAAACCATCTATGAAAAACCAACAGCCAATATCATACTAAATGGTCAAATACTGAAATCTTTCACACTGAAATCAGAAACCTGGAAATATTAGCCACAGCAATTAGACAAGAGAAAGAAATAAAAGGAATAAAGGTAGGAAATGAAGTCAAATTGTCATTATTTGCAGGTGACATGATACTCTATATAGAATACCCCAAGAACTCCACCAAAAGTATTCTAGACTTAATAGCCAAATTCAGTAGAGTAGCTGGATACAAGATCAACAAAAAAAATCAATAGCTTTCCTGTAAATGACCAAGGGACTTACTAAAAGAGGAACTGGAGAAACAACTCCCTTCACAATAGCATCCAAAAAATGAAATAACCAGGAATCAATCTAAAAAGAAGTTAAAGACCTTTACTCTGAAAACTATAGCACTCTGAAAAAAGAGACTGAAGAGAATATGAGAAAATGGAAAGACATCTCTTGCTCCTGGGTAGGAAGAACCATTATAGTGAAAATGGCTATACTACCAAAAGTGCTATATAGATTCAATGCAATCCTGATCGAAATCCCAACAGCATACTTCACAGACATGGAGAAAAAAATCCAAAAATTCATTTGGAACAAGAAGAGACCTAGAATAGCAAAAGTCATGCTAGGCAATAAAGACAAGGTAGGGGATATCACATTCTCCAACTTGAAAATATACCACAAAGCTAGTGTGATAAAAACAGCATGATACTGGCAAAGAAACAGACCCAAGGACCAGTGGAACAGATTAGAAGATGCAGAAACAACTCCAGACACACTCAGCCACCTCATCTTTGACCAAGGAGCCAAATACCCTCACTGGAGGAAAGATAGCCTTTTTAATAAATGGTGCTGGAAAAATTGGGTTTCAACTTGCCAAAGATTAAACTAGACCTATAAGTCTCACCATGCATTAAACTACAATCAGAATGGATTAAAGACCTAAATATTAAAACAGAAATGCTGAACCAGCTGGAACAGAAGTTAGGTAGAACTCTTGAAGAGATTGGTGTAGGAAAAGATTTTATGAACAAAACCTCAGTTGCCCATGAAGTAGCACAATCAACAAGTGGGATTTCTTCTTATTAAAAAGCTTCTGCACAGCAAGAGAAACCACCAACAGTGTGAAGAGACACTGTGGGAAAAAAAACTTCACCTGCTGTTCCTCAGAAAAAGGTGTACTATCAAGAATCTATAAAGAACTTAAAAAAATCAGACCTCCCAAATTTAAAGACCCAATCCAAAAATGGGCATCTGAAGTGAGTAGACACTTCTCAGAGAAAGAAGTAAAAGCAGCAAATAAACATATGAAAAAATGTTCAACATCACTGGTCATTTGAGAGATGCAAATGAAAAAAACCTGAGATTCCACCTCAACCCAGAAAGAATGGCTGCTATCATGAAATCAACCAATAACAAATGCTGGTGGTGCTGTGGGGAAAGAGGAACCCTACTGCACTGCTGGTGGGAGTGCAGACTGGTACAACCACTCTGGAAATCAGTATGGAGATACCTCAAAGAACTAGGGTTGGAAGTCCCATTTGACCCAGCTATTGCCTGCTGGGTATTTTCTCCAAAGAATTAAAAGAATTATACCACGGTGATATATGGACACCCAAGTTTATAGCAGCACAATGATAGCTAAAACTGGGAAGCAACCCAATTTTCCACCAACTTGAGACTGGATAAAGAAAATGTGTTTTTTTTATAAGATGGGTTATTACTAAGCCATAAAGAATGAGAAACTAGAGACATTTATAGCTATATGGATGCACAATGAGGCAATATTCTTAAGTGAAATAAATAGGACACACATGTAAATGCTGAATAGTGTCTCTAGTGTGAGAAATTGAAAGTGTAAATAAGGACTGAAAGCTATAATAGATAATGTGAACTAGGTAGAAAAGGGGCAAAGGGGAAAGGGAAGTGGGATGGGTAGGGGAAAAGAAAGAAGGGAATGGTATTAATATGAGAAAAAAATGGAAACAGTCTTTATAGATAGGGAGGGATGGAAGGATTGAAGGGAGGACAGGGCAATGGGGAAAAAATAAGAACCAAGAGAGATTATGTAAAAATGCAAACTTCCAATGATGAATGTCATTATATTGTATACATTAAATGTACCAATAAAATTAATTACAAAAAAGAAACAACATCAGATAACAACACAGACTGTGTCCATAGTGAAAAACATGATTAATAACTCTAGAGGAAAAACACATAAAAAACAATACAGCTGAGGAACATGATGGAATCCCAGTATATGTAACAAATGGAATCCATAAAACAGATAAAAACAGATATCCAGAAGATTAAAAATTCCTTTGAAAGTTTACACAGCAGATTGAGTCAATGTGAGGAGAGAATTTCAGATATAGAAGAAAGGATTGCTATTAGGGATCAGGAAAAGAAAAAATTCTTTAAAAAAGTAAGGGACCATGAGAAATCAATCCAGCAGCTGGTAGATGACACAAAGAAGAACAAAATAAGACTGATTGGAGTCAATGAAGAAAGAGGAGAGAGTGCAAATGACATAAAAAAATTGTTCAAAGAAGTAATGGCAGAAACTTCCCAAGCAAAGGAAAGGAACTTAACATACCGATAAGTGAGGCATATAGGACTCCAACTAGCTGTGATGAAAAAAAAAATCTATACCTAGTCATACAACAGTTAAGACTCAGAAACTCAACAGAAGAACAAAATTCTACAAGCAGTTAGAGAAAAGAAACAAATCACGTACAAAAGAAAGTCCATCAGAATCACAGCAGACTTTCTCAGCACAAAGCCTCAGGGCAAGAAGAGCCTGGAGTATTTCAAGCCCCAAAAGAAAACAACCTCCAATTCAGATTAGTGTACCCTGCAAAACTATCTTTTGAAATTGATGGAGAAATAAGATATTTTCATGACAAAGAACACCTGAGGATCTTCATGAATACTAAACCATCAATCCAAAAAATTTTGAACAATATCCTAGGAAAAGACAATGAGTATCACAACCCCAGGAAGCCCAGCAGAATAAATCCATCAGGCAAGATAAGAAATTAAATGCAAAGGGAGACATCAAACAAACAGAAAAAGTCTTGACAAGGATAAGTCAATATGTATCCATTATAACTA
>NW_004624733.1:1589738-1630136 GCF_000247695.1 Heterocephalus glaber | reverse complement strand
TAATATTTTCAGATCTAGTTTTTATTTCCTTTTGTAATTCTTTGCAGACAAGTAAATAAATACCATTTTTAAGAATATGAAAGTGTGTTTTCCTATTTCACCAGACATTTCCTGAGGACTTTAAAAATGTAAATGAAGTAAATGCAAATGGGATATTATTCTAATGTTTCTTATTATTTCTGCTTAACTCATGTCATACAATAAATGAAAGGAAAATAGGTCTTGTGTATATTTCACAATTTAGACAGGAATTCAATCTAAATGTGTCTTAAAGTAAATAGTAAAAAGCATTTACTTCCCTATTTCTGTTTAGGACAAGTAAGACCTTTATATATTATTATTAATAATAAAGAGTTTGATCTGTGAACAAGATAACAGGGGAAATATTGTTTATAAAAAAGAAGTGTTATGAAATACTGTTTTTACAGAACTCATTTTCAGAAATCCCAAAGATTGAAGAAATATGAGAATCAGGTAAAGGGTGTTATACTACTGCATGCATAGTACTAAGAGGAAAAATGCGATTAGCTTCACAGGAGAAGTAGGAAGGCCATGATATCTGTCTAGAAAGGCTAGCTAAATATGTTTCTAGATAAAATGATACCTAATGAACCTGCTCTTAACAGTCTGCCTCCAGAAGGAGTGTGGTAGTTTAGTAGGAAGATGATTGTCCAGCAAACACTGGTAGGTGCGCTCCACTTCCTGCTTCTCCCACACCACCAGGAAATGTGGGACCGGGAATGGATGAGAGGAAATGCACTCAATAAAGTGCTTGTTATTAAATAGCTATCCCTGTGAATAAATGGATCTCAGCCTTCCAAGAGAAGTCTGAAAGCCACTGAAGAGCATCTCATAGTGAACTGTGGTTTTTATACACCAACTCCAATCAGCAGTTGCTTAAGGGTTGTGATGATAGGGAAAGCAGGGTATTTCCCTGGGATTTCCAGCTGCCCCTGCTCCTTAGCTCTTGGCTTAAGAGAGTCCTTCATGGAATAACCCAGGTGCTGGCAGCTGAAAATAGGCTGGAATGCATGGAAACAGAAGGGTTAGAGCATAAGGACATGAATTGGTACTGTTTACTCCCATCTTCCCTGCTCAATCGGGTGGTTGTGGTAGACAATAAAATAGTAGAACTCTCGCAAAAAAGCTAATGCTAGTTTCTCTACAACCTACTGCTAATCTTTGGTTATATTCTATTCAAAGGTTTTTAATATTTAAAATTAAATGCTTAGCTTCCATCTGTTGTACTTCTAGCTCTCATTCATGATACAAACAATCCTGACTAGAAGCACACACAGATAAATAGAATAAATATGAAAATGTTTGAGGCAAATATCCTCTGCCCTGGAGTCAAGCTTTATGTCTCCATTGTTATCTGCCATCACTCTTTCCCGTCTCTGGCCAGCCATATAATGTTCACCATTTTGTCCTATTCTCTCTATAATTTGGACAGGCTACCATCCAAATTTTTCCTATGAAATAAACATTACTCCCACAAACACATCCTATCCTTGGCCTGCCTTTTCTCCTGAACAGTGTACAGAACACCAAGAATACTAATGTCTGGAAATTCTTCTAAGTTTCAGATAAAAGTTTTGAAGAGATAAAACTTCTGATTTAGAAGCTCCTTTTCAGAGTTACTGAGTTAAAGTAGCCAGGCAGAAAAAACCCCATTATGCGCTTAATGACTCTACAAGGAAATAGAGGAAATGTCAAGAAAAAAATTACATGAATTAGAGGAGAGAAATGTTAATGAAATACAGGAAGACATTAAGGCTTCTTTATTAAAAATTCCTAACACATTTAACAGTTGAAAGGCTCTGTAACAATTTTTTCACCCAGAGATATGTTTTCCCAAAATAAAAAAGAGATTCCATAGAATAAGATAATACAGGTGTATATTAAATGATTGTCAAATATCTTTCTTCAGAACATGAAAATACATCATTGGTAAACATAATTATGGAACTCTTCCCACAAGAAGTTAAACTAATTTTAAGGACTTTGTTTTATGGCTACAAGATTTTCTAGGCTCAGCTTTTATAATTCCTGCCCCAGTTTTGGAATCAGCACTTTCTCTGAGGATTCTGATCCTCTTAGCTAGAAAATGGTATTTATTAGAAACCCAGATTGGCTTCTAATAGAGATTTTTGATACTGATGTTTTTGCTTCCAGGGGACAGTTCAAGGCAATACGTGTGTGTTCATTAACTCATGTATATATAAATATGTACTAATATTTCTGAGTGCGAACATTTTTATCTACATAAAGTTAAACATGACTTCTACTAATGTCTTTGACTCTAATCCATTACCACATATCATTCTGATTTCTTTCTCTCATTTGTCTGAAATGGCCTATTGTAACAGTGAGGAATCTGGTTCCATCCTCCTTAAACACTTACTTAATTGTTCAGATCCAGTATACATGTATGTGATGTGAGAACTGTTAAATAACATGCCCACAGGAAAACTACAGCACCTAGGGTACAGAACTTATGTACAGTTTCTTTTTCCTTTAATCTTATGGTTTCTGCTCATTTCCAAAATACTCGAGTCACTTCTTAAAAGAGGTAAAAACATCTTATTACAGTGATACATGCATACCTATGTTTATAGTAGTAAAATCCATAGCAACTAAATCTTGGAAGTGGCTTATATGTCTGTCAAAAGATGAACGGGTAAAGAAAATGTGGTAGTTATGCATAATGAAGTACAACTCTGCCATAAAGAAGGATAAGGTTGACTCATCTGTAGGAAAATGGATGTACCTTAAGACCATATTAAGTGAAATAAATCAGACACACAAGCTTAAGTAATGCATGGTTTGTCTTGTATAAGAAACCCAATATATAAATAAAGAGCAAAAAAAAAGATAGATAGTATAAAGTTCTCAAATGGGAAAGGGATCAAGAGATGGAGGGAAGAAAAAGAAGGGAAGGGGAAGGGGATGCAAAAAGAATTAAGAGGTATTATATACACATTCCATCTTCCTACAAGGAATGTAATCATTATGTAGTGAAGATACAGACTAATAAAATGATAAAAACTTAGAAAAAGCCAGAAAGAAAGAAAAGCCAAATTACTTGGATTAGTATATTTCTGCTACTTTCCTTTGTAAGGGTATTTCAGCTGGATTCTCTTTTCATAGTCTGTATTCTTTACTGAGTTCCTCCTAAATAATTTTTCTTAATTTGTACAAATTAAGATTCACTCTTCATGTTGTTTTATAGTTTTTGACAAATGCGGAATGTTCTGTGTCTGTCAATGCAGTATTATATAAAACAGTTTCACTACCCTAAAATATACCATGGGCTTCACCTTTAAACTCTTCAAACCTCTGATAACTTTTTTTTTTTTTGGTACCGGGGATCGAACTTGGGTCCTTGCGCTTGCGAGGCAAGTGGCAGAACCACTGAGCTAAATCCCCAGCCCCCCTCTGATAACTTTAATGTGTCTGTACTTTTGCTTTTTCCTGAAGGTCACATAATTTGAATTCTATGGAATGGAGCCTTCATCAACTGGATTCTTTAATTTATATGTCATTTTTAAAAATTAATTTTATTGGTACATTTTAGATATACATAATGGTCACATTAATCACAAGGAATTTGTACTTGTACATAATATATCTTGATTCTTCCTTTTTTCCCAATCCTCTCCCCTCCCTTTAGCCCTTCTTCCCCTCCTCATTTACAAAAGCTTTGTTTCCATTTTCCTTGTATTCTTTTTTCTTTTACCTTCCTTCTTTTTCCCCTTTTCACTTCTTTGTTCTCCTTCCTATTTGAAAATTTTCTTCTTATTTCCAAATATCTATTATACATTTTGCTCCTTTTTTACCATTTTGGTTTCTAACACAAGAGAAACAATGTGATACTTGAACATGTGTGTTTGATTTATTTCATTTCAGAGTATGGCCTCAAGGTACATTTATTACCTAGAAATATCTCAAGTTTATCCTTTCTCATGGCAGATTAGTACCCCATTGTTAAAAAAATAAAACAACCATATTTTTTTATCCATTCATCCAATGCCAATGATGGGCAGTTGGGCTGTTTTCAAGATTTAGCCATTATAAATTGTGCTGCTATAAACATGGGTAGTGCATATATCACTGTGGTATGATATTTTTAGTTTCTTTGGGAAGATACAAAGCAGGGTAATAGCTGGGTCGAATGGAACTTCTATTTTTAGATTTTTGAGGAATATTCATACTGATTTCCACAGTGGTTGCACCAGTCTACACTCCCACCAGTAGTGGAGAAGGGTCCCTTACACCCTCAACCCCCAGCACTTGATACTGGTTGATTTCTTGAAGAATGAGATGGAATTTCAGTGTTGTCTTTTTTTTTTTTTTTTGTACTGGGGATCAAACTCAGGACCTTGCGCTTGTGAGGCAGGTGGCACCACCGAGCTAAATCCCCGGTTCTGATTGTTGTCTTAACTTGTGTCTCTTGAATGACCAGTGATGTTGAACATTTTTTCATATATTTATTTCCCATTTGTACTTGATCTGAGAAGTGTCCATTCATTTCAAATTCTTATTATAGGATTGGGTCTTTAAATTTGAGGGGGCTGATTTTTTGAGTTTTTTATATTCTAGATATTTTGTCTAAAGAATAGCTGACAATTTTTTTCCCATTCTGGGGGTTGTCTCTTCACTCTGTTGGGGGTTTCATTTGCTGTGCAAAAGCTTCTTAATGAGATGAGTGCCCAGTTGCTGATTCTTTGTAATATTTTCTGTGTGACTGGGTTTTGTTCACGTGTGTGGGTTTTGCCCACGCCCATGTCTTCAAGATTCTGCCTATTCTATCTTCCAGTAGATTTAGTGTTTCTGTTTTAATATTTAAATATTTGATCCATTTCAATTTTAGTTTAGTGCATGGTGAGAGATATGCATCTAGTTTTAATCTTCAGCATGTGGAAAGCTAGTTTTTCTATCATGATGTATTAAACAGGCTTTCTTCTGAAGAGGGTATTTGGTCCCTTTGTCAAAGATAATACAGCTGAGTATATCTCAAGTTGTTGGTGCATTTTCTAATCTGTTCCATTGATCTTCAATTCTGTTGATTTGCCACTATCTTGCTGTTTTTATTACAATGGCTTTGTAGTATAATATCAAGTTAGGGATTTTGTTACCCCCTGCCTTGCTGTTGTTGCTTAGAATTGTCTCATTATTCTAGGTTCCATCTAGTTCCAGAAGAATTTTAGGACTGGTTTCTATAATTATGTGAGGTATGCTATTTGTATTTTGATTGGGATTGCATTAAATCTGTTTAACAATTTTGGAAGTATGGCTATTTTCACTGTATTGATTCTTCTTACCAAAGAATAAGGAATATCTTTCCACCTTCTGATATCCTCTTCAATCTACTTTTTCAGAGTACTGTAGTTTTCACTGTAAAGGCCTTTTACTTCCTTTGTTAGAAAATTTCTAAGTATTTCATTTTTTTTGATGTTATTGTGAAAGGTGTGGTATTCTTAATTTCTTTCTCAGTGACTTTTTGTTTGTATATAGTAATGCTATTGATTTTGGGTGTTGACTTTGTATCCAGCTATGCTACTGAATTTTATTATTAAGTCTAGATGTCTTTTGGTGGAGTTTTTGAGGTCATCTGTGTAGAGTATCATGTCATCTGCAAATAATGATAATTTAACTTCTTCCTTCACTATGATTATTCCTTTTATTTCATTCTCTTGTCTAATTATTCTGGCTAATGTTTCTAGAACTATTGAATAGGAGTAGTGTTTCTAGAACTATATTGAATGTATATAGTATATATACATATATATAGTATATAGTAATGTATATAGTAATGTATATAGAATGTATATAGTAATGTTTCTAGAACTATATTGAATAGGAGTAGTGATAGTGGACATTCTTGTCTTGTTCTTGATTTTAGAGTGAAAACTTTTAGTTTTTGACCATTTAGTATGATATTAGTTGTTGGTTTGTCATAGATGGCTTTTATCAGATTAAGATAAAGACCATCTATTTCAATTTTTAAAATCATGAATGGATGTTGGACTTTGTCAAATGGTTTCTATGTGTCTATTGACATGATCATGTGGTTTTTGTCCTTGGTTCTCTGAATATGGTTTATTACATTTATTGATTTGTGTATGTTGAACCATCCCCAAATTCCTGGGATGAATCTCATTTGGTCATAATGTATAATCTTCTTGATGATTTTCTGCATTCTGTTTGCCAATATCTTATTGAATATTTGCCCTATAGTTCTCTTTTTTGGTTGGATCAGAATAATGCTTTCAGGAATGAGTTTGGGAGTATTTCTTCCACTTCAATTTCATTAAAGACTTTGAGCAGTAGTGGCATTAGACCTTCTTTAAATTTTTTATAAACTTTAGCAGTGAATCCATCAGGACATGGGCTTTTCTTTGTTGGTAGGTTTTTAATTACATCGTGAATTTCATTGACTGACTGGGTTATTTAGAATTGTTATCTTCTTGGTTCAGCTGTGGTAATTCATATGTGTCTAGGAATCTGTCCATTTCTTCTGTGGTTTTCATTTTATTAGAATACGGGTTCTTAAAGTAGGTGTTGATGATCTTCTGGATTTCTGTAGGATCTTGTGTGATTCCATTCCTAACTGAATAGATTTGTGTATCTTCTTTCCTTCCTTTTTGGACAAGATTGGCTAAAGTTTTGTTAATTTTACGGAGTCTTTCAAAAAAAACCCAACTCTTTCATCCATTGATTCTTTATATTATTTTCTTAGTCTCAATTACATTAATTTCTGCTCCGATCTTTATAATTTCCTCCCTTGTATAAACTTTGGCCTTGACTTGCTCTTATTTTTCTACTTGCTTGAGGTTCAACATTAAATTGTTTATTTGAGATTTGTTTTTCTGATCTGGGAATTCACCAGTATAAATTTCCCTCATAGAACTACTTTCTTTGCTTCCCATAGTTCCAGTACTTTGTATTGGCATTATCATTTAATTATAGAAACTCTCTACTTTCTTCTCTAATTTCATCTGTGACCCATTGATTGTTCAGGAAGGTGTTATTTAATTTCCACATATTTCTGCAGTTTTTGTGGTTTCTTTTATCATTGATTTCCGAATTCATTGTACTGTGGTCTGAGAATATGGATGAGATAATTTCAGTTTCTTTACATTTACTTAAGAATGTTCTCTGACTTAGTATGTGTCAATTTTGGAGAATGTCCCCCATTCAGCTGAGAAGGATGTGTATTCTGATGTTGTGAGGTGAAAAACTCTGTAGACATCTACTAAGTCCATTTGTTCAAAGGTTTGTTTCAGTTCTGATATTTCTTTGTTGATTTTTTGTCTAATTGATCTGACTTTTTGTGGCAGTGTAGTATTGAGTCCCCCATTACAGTTGTATTAGTATTTATTTGATTTTTCATGTCCATTAATATTTGTTTTATGTAGTTGGGTGGGTATATATATTTATGATTATTATCACTTCTTGAATTATTCCCTGAACAAATATGTAGTGACCTTGTCACTCTTGTTCTGTCTTGTCTTGAAATTCACTTTGTCTGCAAATAGAATAGCTACTCTTGTTTTTTTGGGGGGTGGGTGGGTGGGGGGAGTTCTTGTTGAATGAAGTATAGTTTTCCATTCTTTGACTTTCAGTGTATGAATTTCTTTTTGAGTTAAATTGTTTTTTGTCTGCAGCATATTGTTGGCTCTTGTTTCTTGATCCATTCTGCCAATGTGTTTCTTTTAATTGGTAAATTGAGACCATTTACATTGATGGTTATAACTGATATGTATGATTTATCCTTGTCATATAATTTTACTGTTGTAAGTTCCCTTTCTTTCCCCTCTGTCTAATTGCTTTCCATGCTTGGTGGATTCCTTCTACTGGGCTTCATGGAGTTGTAGTCTTCATTATTACTTTCTAGAACATCCTTCAGAACATGTTGGAATGCTGATTTGGTAATCATAAATTTCTTCAGGTGCTCTTTGTCATGGGATCATCTTATTTCTCCATCAATTTTGAAAGATAGTTTTGCAGGGTACTTCAACCTAAGGTGGAGATTGTTTTCTTTTAGGACTTAAAATACTTCCCTCCAAGCTTTCGTTGACTTGTGTTGAGAAGTCTGCTGTGATTCTCATGGGCTTTCCTTTAGAGATGATTTGTTTTTTTATTTTCTTCATTATTGCTAACTGCAGTCCTGCCCTATATATCTGATATTCTGTCCTCATATTGGTACATTCTGTTGCACATACTTTCAATACAATTTTTAATATCCTGGATATTGTTTTGAATCTGCTTCATGGATTCCATTTCTTTCCTATGATGGGCATTCATAGTTTTCATCATTTTCCTAAGTTCTTCTATTTTTTTTATCTGTATCTACTCTAGGTTCACTAACTATGTCCTTTATTATGGTCATCATCTCTTTAGTTACCCAAGAAACTATTTCTAATTTGATTTTTTTCTAGAATCTCATTCATCAGCTACTTCCACTGTTACCATTTCAGGAGTTCAGGTGGGAGGCTTTTGAATCATTTCGCCTCACTGGCACCTGGGTCTGCCCTGGGTGAGCTGGAAGTCTGGGGTTGCATCTGGCTTCCATTTCTTTTGTCATTTTTTAAAGTTTAGTTTCTGTACTGATGGTTATAAATTGCTTATGGTAGATATCTTTATTGCTAGTGTCAACAACTCCTAAGGAAATGACTGTCCTTTGGAGATGTTTTCCATTTGTAGCTGGCATTTGGTGTTTTAATATGTTGCAAGATCTTACCTCTTCAATTTATTGGGGATGAGAAGTTGCTGCCTATTTGGCCTACCACTGGCTCTTTGGCACTGATCTATAGTATTGTTTGTGACCCTCAGGCAATCTTGGTCTTGGCCTAAAGTTGGAAAAACTGCTTAGAACAACTATGTCACCTTGGCTAAAGCAGTACAATCAGTAATAACAGTAGCATCAAGCACAGCCTGACAAACTGTAGTAGCTTTTAACCATATGAACAAGCAAAGAAGGGAATGGAATTTATATGAGAAAATGAAAAAGATGGAAAGAAAGACTATGGAAATAGGAAGGGGTGGAGGGATTGAAGGGAGGACAAGGGAATGGGGAAAAAATAAGAACCAAGATAGATTACATAAAGGTGTAAATTCCCAATGATGAATGTCATTATATTGTATACCTAAAGTGTACCAATAAAATAATAAAAAAGATTTGTAATTATACAGTAAAATCTAAAACAAACCAAAAAGTTGTATACAATATATATCCCTTCAATAGAGTGATTTTACCCTTAGGGGAGAAAGTGTAAAGGGGTAAGAGGAAGAAATAGAGATATAGAAGAAGAGAAAGAGATTAGAAGCAAAGCTGAAGTAGAAATAAAACAAATCAGGAAAATTAAACTATTTTCTTGATAAATCAGAGATAAAAGAAGATGTCAAGGAAAAAATTTTAAAAAATTTGAAACAAATGAAAATGGAGAAACAACATATCAAAACCTATGGAATACAGAAAAGCAATAATAAGAGAAAGTTTGTAAATGATAAGTGTTCACATCAGAAAAGAAAACAGCAATTGGCCAGTCACATCAGAAAAGAAAGATCTAAAAAAAACCCAATATACCTCTGCAACTCAAGGAAATAGAAAAACAAGAATAAACTAAGTGCAAAGAAAGAACAGGAAAGAAATAGTAAAAGAGCAGAAATAAAAAAGAGGTTAAAAATTTAAAAAATTGAAAGAGCCCATTTTAAAAAAGATAAAATAGACAAACCCTTAGTTAAGCTAAGAGAAGACTCAAAGTCAGAGATGAAGAAGAGACATTACAATTAACAATCATGAAGAGACATTAAAATTACAATCGTGAATCACAAAAGATTATTAGATATTATGAATGGCTATATGTGAACAAATTTGTTGACCTGGAAGAAATGAACAAATTCCCAGGGTGAAGGTTCACCTTAACGATGTCAATTTGATTGGCTTGGAGCTATTGATGGGATTAGTGAAGCAGACTTGTGGCTGTATCTGGGTAGGTCATGGAGGTATGACCTTGGGGTCTACATCTAGTACCTCACCCCTTCTTTCTGGCTCTGTCCCCCTACCCTGCTTCTTGACAATGAACTAAGAATTTTTGCTTGGCCACACCCTTTCACCATGATGCTTCTGCCTTGGAGCTGCCTACAATGGACTGGCTCTCTTGAAGCCATGAGCCAAATTAAATCTCTCCTCCTTTAAATTGTGGGTAATTGGTATTGAGTTTTTTATCCCAGAGATGGAAAAGCTGAATATTCCTCTTGGACATGCACACCTTATCAAACATGAATTCTGAAGAAATAAAACACACAACAGACCAATAACAATTAACAATACTGACTCAGTAATGAAAAGCCTCCTGTCAAAGAAACCCAGGACCACAGAACTTCACTCCTGAATTCTGCCAGATACTAAAACACTAGTACTAATTCTCCTTAAGTTATTTTTGTAAAAACCCAAAACCGAAACAAAATATAAGAGAAAGGAAGCCTTCAAAACACATTCTCTGGAGCCAGAATTACTCTGCTACTATAACCAGATACAAATACAACCAAGACAAATTAAAGGACAATATCTATAATGAAGTTATAAGGAAGACTTCTAAACAAAATACTTGCAAATTGAATTCAGCACTACATTGAAAAAATTATTCACCATGATTAACTGTGACTTATCCAAGGGATGAAAGGATGGTCTAATATGTACAAATCAATAAACGTGACACATTCTATTGTCAGAAGGTAGAACAGAAAAACATATGCCCCTCTGATGCAAAAAAGGAATTTGGTAAATTCCAGCTCCTCATAATAAAAACAGTGAAAAAAAAGGCATACAAAGAATGTAGCTCAACAAAATAAAGACCATTTATAAAAAGATAACAGCTAATATGGTATTACACAGAATGGGGAAAATCTGGAAGCCTTCTCCCCAGTGTCTGGAACAAAACAAACATGCTCAATTTCACTAATTTTATTCAGTATAGTAATGGAAGTTCAAGTAAGAACAATTAATACAGTAAAAGAAATAAATGGCATCCAAATTAGAAAAGAAGTCAAATTGCCACTGTTTGGCACATGACATGATCTTAAATATAGAAAGCTCCCAAAACTCCACCAAAAAAACTATTAAAACTAATAGATGAATAATCCATATTTCATGTATGAAATCAACATACAGAAGTCAATAGCATTGTTTCTTATGAATTATATGAACTAGAAATCAAGAAAAAAGTCACATTAACCATAATTTTATAAATAAAATAAAATATATAGGAAAAATGTACCCATAGAAGTAAAAGATCACTACAATGAAAATTTTAATACATTGATGAAAGTTGAAGAGAAACACAAGAAAAGTGGAAAGATATTTCATATTCATGTATTAGCAGAATATTTAAAAATGTTCATACCAAACCACAGTGGTTTATAGTCAGTACCATCACTATCAAAATATCAATGGTACTTTTCATAGAACTAGCAAAAAAAATTCTAAAATTTGTATAAAAAGTCACAAAATCACTGAATATCCCAAGCCAACTTGAATAAAAAGAGTTACTGGGAGACATTAAATCATTTGACTGCCAAAGGTAATACAAAGTTGTAATAATTAAAACATCATGAAATTGGGATAAAAATATATGTACTGAATAAGGACCTAATTTACTTTCAATAAAAATGATAAGAACACACATTGAAGAAGGATAGTGTTTCAATAAATGGTGCTGGAAAAATTGGATATACACAAGGAAAAGAATGAAGCTGGACTTCTCTCACCAGCTACAAACATCAATCCAAAATGGACTCAATACTCCTGAATAATACAGGAAGCAATCAGCAGAGTGCAAGACAACCTATAGAATGGGAGGAATTTTTGTAATGTAGTCATCTGGTTGATATTTGGAATATATAATAAACTCCACAAACCAATAAAAAATGTTTAAAAAGTCAATTGATAAATCAGCAATAGATCTAAAATAACGTTTCCCATAAAGATATTCGAATGATCAATGGGTACGAGAAAGAAATAGACAACATCACTAATTGTAAAGAAAACACAAATCAAAATGACAATGAAGTAGTACCTCATCCCAGTAAGAGTAGTTAGTATAAAAATATTAAATATGACAAAGATGTGTTGAAAAGGGAACCTTTGTACACTGATGGTGGGAGTGTAAATTAGTACAGCCATTGTGGAAAATAGTATGGAGAGTTCTCAGAAAAATTAAAAATAGAGTTACTGCATGATCCAGCTATGCCCATACTGGCTATATAGCTATGTTTTATACTCACATTCATCACAGTATTATTTACAATAGCAAAAAATGGAAACAATCAAAGTGTCCATCAACTGTTGAATGGGTAAAGAAAATATAGAAAGTACATATACAATGGATATATAATGGAATACTATTCAGCCATAAAAGAAGTTAAATTCTCTCATTTGTGATAACATGATGGAATTGAAGATCATTTTGTGAAATGAAATAAGCTAGGCACAGAAATGAGTATTACATGATCTCATTCATACGTAAAACCAAAAAAAAGTTGACCGCATACAAGTTGAGAGCACAGTGGTGGTTACAGAGGCCACAGAGAGTAGGGGTGGGGTGGGAAAGAATGGTTAAAGGTGCTGATTTATAGCAAGGAGCCCTGTTGTGCTATTGCACAGTGTGGTGATTACAGATAACCATAATGTATGCATATTTCAAAAAGTTGAAATGAAACTTTATATTGGTAAATCTAGGAGAATTCTACAAAATTACAAAGAAAATACAAGTTTAATGGTTATAAAAAATAAAAATTGATTAGAAATAGAATAGATGAAAGTACACAAAGAAACCAATGGTTTCAGATTAGAACAAAACCCAGAAAGTACAGTTCTTGAGAAAAACTTACATCATTTGTTCAGGAAAAGGATACAGATTAGCAACAGAAGATATTATTAAATAGTTTTTGTTCTGAGAGGCAAATCTGCTATAGAATTTGCTATACTTACATGGAAAATTCAGAGACAGAGTGAGTCAGTGAGTATAAAGGGAAACTTTGTCTTGTTTAAAATCCCACAGCTCTCTGATTTCACTGGCGAGGGTGTAAAAGCTACATGATCTCACACAAAACTAGTTTACCAGGAAAATTGCTTCCAGACAAATACATGACTTTGCTCTCTCCCCACATAAGACATGTGTAAATAGTTTGTTCAGAAGAAACTTTTCTCCATCACAATGAGACATAAAAAATGTGGCATCATGTGATTTACACAAACATAGTAGATGAAAATTAGAGAAAAGACACATTAAAAAAAAGAACACCTGGCAGAATTTACTGATGAGAAAAGTACATTATGAAACAGAATTTTAGATAAACTATTTCACCATATTTTTAAGTGTCTTATCTCATTTAGCTGTGTGTATGTCAACATTTCTCTTTAAAAACTCTAGTGAGCTAAAACCAAAAAAATTTAAAGGAAAGAAGATAAAATTTGGATTAAATACAAATAATATTCTGTAAGTCAGAAGTCACACTGAGCAGTTATAAACAACAACCTGTGAAAGTATATTTCAATTCTAACCTCAGACTAAGAAAAAAGGTAAGTAATTAAATTTAAAAATCAACAAATAATGCAAACCATTAAGTATACTGAGATGACTGTTTAGAATATGATTAAATTAATTTTTAAAAAATTTGGCAAATTAAAATTAGTGTAATTTTATGCTATGTTATACTTTATGCTATCTTATACTTCTCAGGTTGTCATGATAAAAACAAGATTGATTTTTAAAAATTGGAGTGATTATGGGAAGCAGGCAATTTTTAATTTGTCAACTGGTACAACATCTATTGAAAGTAATGTGGCAATGTCTGTGAATACTACAAAAGGACATAGTAGTCTACTTAGAAATTCTAAGCATTCTTTCAATGTGTATCTATACCCACTTTTGAAATGACACAATTTCAGGTTATTTTCTGCACTTAGTAATGTGACAGATTGGAAATTGCAGAGTTCATTTAAAAATGGTATTAGGTCAATAAATAACACTTAATAACCAGTGGAATAAAATGTAGCAATGACAATAAGTCTTGGATGTTCTTTGTGTTTAATGTACTGATAATTGTTATAGATAATAATACCACATACTCAACTACATGAATGAAAAAGGTCTCTGGAGGAATACATGCGCAGCTGACAATGCACACTGCCACAGGGAGGGATGAGGGACCTGCTGTAGGTGAAGGGGAGGGACAATTTCCCACATTCTTTATCACACATTTTGCAGTTTGAACAATGGTAATATATTAGATATTGCAAAGGAAAATCATTTAAAACTATCAAGTCTGTTTTATTTATAGACTAATGGGCTTGGATTATTAACACAATATTACATTTTGGTAGATCCACATTATGCTTTAAAGTACTGAACCATTCTGATATGTACATAAATTTTATATTATTTTTTCTGTCTCATAAAAATGCAAATATAACAAATCACAACTATAAGAAAGTTATGCCAAAACTTCATTTACTTTCTAAGAAAAATAAATTTCACATGCTGCAACAAGTACAAAGTGAAGTGCTATAGATTCTTATAATAAGTATCTTGCCAAAATGCTATTTCATATTACTATTTTGAAATTTTACTAACACAAACAAATACAATGATGAAAAATGCAAAACAGAAAACGGTTTGCCCATTAATCGTTCCTCTAATAAAAGTAATGGAGTTATAACTGAACATTGTCACTGTCCATAATAAATTCCTTGAGGTAGAGTCAAATAGTTTGTAATATTTTCTTTTACTCTCAAAATGATTTGCCCCCCCAAAGAATAGTGAGGGAAGGCTCAGATACATTCAGAATTTTGAAAAATGAAAAACACTCATTTAGCAAAAAGCCAAACACTTGATGAGTAAGATCTGAACATTAAAATAATTTGCATAAAGAATGCCTTCTTAAAAACTTTTCATGATATTTTTATCTCTCAGCATTCTGAACTTTTATATTATTGAAAATCAATGACTTAATTCAGAACTTGATGAGAATCATACCAATGCAGGAAAGACTTTTAGAAGTATTCTTAATAGCCAGTTTATTTATTTAAATAATTCATCACTCACTTTTAAATAGGGGACAAAATATGTAATTGGGGATTAATAAATTTTGCTGGAGAAAAATAAGTTGAGAAATATGTGTCACCTGTGAAACTTTAATATTCAGTCTGTCTAATCTTAGAGACCTAGTCTAAATTCTTACATCCAGTTATTAAGGATGTATATATGGGACAAATGATTTTTCTTAGAAAACAGCTTTCTATTAGTGGCGATTGAAGGAATCAGGCACATTCTGCATAAAAAGGAAAAGAAAGACCATGAAAGGTCCAACTACAAAAATTTGTACAAATCCAATGAGGAGGAGTTCACTTTGCTCACAGTGTTCTACCACATGGTCACACTTACTGCAAGGGAGGCTGGAATATGTAGTACAGAGGGAAAAAGCTTGTTGGTAGCCATCAGCCTCCACTGCAAACATTGAGGCAATTCATAAAGTAGGCTTCCAGTGGACATACAGCTGAAATAAGGCAGCATGAATGTTCTGGTGTCATTGAGACAAGGATGAAGGAGAGAAATATGGACTACCCAGTCATGTGGAGTAAAATCTCACCTTCTTCGCAAATTTTCCATGGACAAACTATACACAAATTCATGCTGGAAAGCCTTGGTTGATATCACACAAATAATTCAAATCATTTCTTTTTCTTCCCATCATGACAATTATATCAAGATTGATCTCATATGGCCTACATGTAGATGTGGGCCTCTACAAACTCTAAGATTCTCTTAAAGTAGCCTTTTATTTCTTTATATAATTTTGAAAGACCACTGTGACTTGAGGGTATGTAGGTAAGTTTTACCAAGAAGTTAATGAAAGTGCTGTTTTTAGGTGGATCTGACAAAGATATACAAAGTAAGTTAGAGGTCTTAGGAAAAGAATCAGGTGGAGATTAGAGGAAAGGAGATCACTTTCTAAGAAACTAATGATGCCCTAGAAAAGGGTAAAAGTAATTAATTTTTATTGAAAAAACATGATTTAAAAAACTTATTTAAAAGAATAGAAGGGGAAGTTTCTCCTCTTTGATTTTGGTGTATTAGGTTTTTTAAAAGCCCTCAGTTCTCTGCTGGAAAAATATCTCTAATACTGTAGATATTATTAATATACCTCAGTTTTTCTTCCAGTTGAACTATTTCCTCCTTGGTATGGTTAACCCTTCTTGTTACTCAAAGATGTGAGTTAGTTGGATGATATACTAATGCTATTACCATAAATATTCCTAAGAAAATTCTTACACTAACAAACTTTGACTACAGAAGGACGAAAAATCAAGTAAAAAGCAAAAAGCATATAATAATAATTATCAAGTTAACAATGAAAAGAGAGTATTTTTCTTTGACATGTAAGTAGATGCTTCATTATTAAAAGTTCAACTATTAAGCTGACAGATTAAACTTTTATGCAATCGTTTCTCTCCTCTTATTATAAACCATAAATGCTAATTGAGAAATTCTTTATAACACTCCATAAAATATAACTTTAGTTTGCTAATTAGATTCCAACTTTAGATGATCTTTGTAACTCATAAAAATAAATCTATTTTCACCTTAAATTTGTCAATTCAATAACATTATATTGTGTAAAGATTTTGCTTTAAAGTATCTGATACTGTTAGAATGGGCTTATGAAAAAGTCAAGCATTATTTATAAAGTTCAACACAAGCAGATTCTTGCATTAGAACTGGGCATGGCAATCAGGCCAAAGGGGGGAATAAAACCTGTACGCTGAACATATAGTGCGTAGCTTAAGAGGAACATAAGTGTGTTTCCTAGGAATGTTGCACATTTCTTTCAAAAAGTCTGATAATTTTTGATGAGAGAGGAAGGGAATACAATTTTCTTCCCATTCCTCATAGCTTTTTGGTTCAAAGGAGGAAGTTGAGAGTTAGGTTTTTTGGGGTTTCCTGCTTAGAGGGCTTGTAAAGGGTAATTTCATTGCTTAGGAGAGTGTCTGGAGATCACTGGGAGCCTGATGGTGGGGAGTAGGAAGGAGTGGCCTTCAGAAATCTGTGTAGATTTTAAGGAAAGCAGCACTGCCCCTTACCTCTCCCCAGGGTGCCTGATCTCCTATTACTCACAGAGTGCCAGGAAGAAAATGACACGACTTCTCTCTGTACCAGAAATGCACTGGAATTGGGATAGAAAACAAATATCCACAAGTACCTTAGCAAACACTTGGCAATATGTCTGCTTCTAGAGCTGCAGTTTGTAATGCCCATATGATCTCCCACCACTGGTTAGGATGCTACCTCTCAGAGTACTCTGGTGAATGAATTTGAGCCCAGGGAACCAACAAAGAAAAAGAACAGTACCTGTGTTGGTGCCCAGCAACTTGATATAGAAAGGTTAATCAGAATGTATGCATTACAAAACAGAGATTCTGGATAATCCAGACAATAACTTTAATTCAAAAGGGAGGAGACACGGTGTTTTGATGTTTTAGGAAAGTCAAGTACACCATCATCAATGCTGTGATCTGGATCTGGAATTTTCCTCCAAAGTCATACCTGCTCAGAGGTGAACTTGTTGGAAATGACTAGATTATGGAGTAATCATCTGACTTGAGGTATTAAGAGGTATGGCCTGCTTAGAGGCAGATAATGGGGGCATGATCTGCAAGGGTGCATTTCTCTCCCCTGCCCCTCCCTTCTCTCTGCTTTCTGACCAGTTGGAAATAGGTCATGGTCATTTTACATGTGTTTTTCTTATGTTTATCTGAGCTTAAGGTATTACACTGGTTCAATTCTGAAAGAACTTACACAAAAATTGACTGGTAGGGGTCAATTTTTATCAACCCATGAGGCAGATTGACTTATAAGTGCAGTGGGTGAATAAAAGCATGCTAGTATTTCTCTGCACCTACCCAGCAATAGGCCACTCACTGAAAAAGATGTAGTTTAAATCCTACTATTCATTATTCAACTGTAATAATCAAACACAGCATAGGAAAATCTAAACCTACAATGCTAGATTGATACCACATTCTAAAAACAAACTACTTACAAGTCCATATTTTCTCTGACCTAAAAACCTAATGTGACTCTTTATTCAGCGCTTCCTCCAATGCATGGGGCAGCTGTTACAGTAGCAGTAGTTCAACACTAAGGAAGAAAGTAGGTGATCTTTACTACCCTCTTAATAGTATATTCTAAGTAGAGAAAACATTTAAAAACACACCATGCAAAATAATGCAGCTCACATATTCAAAGATAGCAACATGTAACTTGATATGTTTTATCTGTTGTCAAATTCAACTTTGGTATATACTCATTAATGCTTGTCTCTTCTATTTAAAATATATTCCACTTCTCAAGGAATACATATATTTTAGGTGTTAAACAGTGGGCATTACTATTTCTCTGTGACATGTACATGATAAAATATATAAGCCAAAATAGAAATTAAAAATGGATAGGATGAAAATAAATAAATTCTAGCATTTCAGCGCTTTGACTTGTTCACATCTTTTTTGGAGATCACATTGCTTGAATTGGGGAAAAATAGTTTCTCTTCTTCACAGAAAGTCTGGAGACATTCATAAGAAGAAGTTCACGAGACAAAAACACTCAAGGAAACAAGTTAGGCTGTATAGACTTCTTAAAAATACCCAGGATCTATCTATTGGCTTAATTAAATACAAACACCAAGATAATCATTCTAAAGATATTATCTTACCAACAAAAGTATATTTGTATCCTTGGAAAATATTTACTAGCTTAATTTTAGCCATTTTGTGACTCATTTAAGAACAAGAAATGTGTAACCTAAATAAAATTGGAGAGGCTCAAATTCAGCAGAAGAAATTTTGGATTGTATATAATTCTTTTAGTCTGTGACTTGAATAGACCCAAATTGTGTAATTATAGAGTCCATTCTAGGGCAGTGGCAGCAAACCTCTGGGATGCATGTTATTTGTTTCTCTTTTAAGATAAAAGATGTTAATGTATGAGTTTTTTCTAACCTCAAACCTCAGTAACAGGTTAATTGCAGTGTTGGCACTCTGAAATAAGTAAGTGAGTTTTAGGCTGCAGTTTGGGCATTGTCTCTAAAAGGTTCACCATCATTGTTCTTGGATGATAGAGTTAGAACTAAAAGTTTGTTCTCTTTGTCTTTCAGCTTGGATGTGTTACTGACATGTTCAACCCAAATTTGTGATATGTTCTAGTAATACTGGTTGTAGTGCTTATCAACAGACAATTAAAAATATAGACCGGATTTGAAAAGGAGAATTGGTTAGGGCATAAAGACCTGACATTGTTGGCTTTGGTATAAGGGAAACACCAGGAGGAAAGATGTGAACTGAAAGACACTAGCAGGTCTGATGCAATATAATGCTGATATCTTTTTCTTTCTACTTTTCCACGTTGTCTACAATGAACAGACTTTCACTGAAAATAAAATAGTGTACATTTTAATTTTGAAAACATCATGTTCTAAAAATACTTCATTTAATTTAAATTCTTTAATTTAATTTTAAAGCACTTTCCAATTATTGTCAATGTTTCTTCTCTATCAATGCCCTTGTACTTCATTCTTAACATAATAGCTATAAGAATGTCCTTTCATTAATGTATGATTATTATGACTTAATTAATAAGCAATATTTTGTTGCTTTTCTGGATCAGAAATAGGAATTATCTATCTATTTTAGTCATGAAAGATTCTGAGCCTTGAAAAATCAATTTTGCTTTGAAATAGCCATATTGTTCCTTGTAGCCTGATGGATTATTCAAATCAATAGTAAAGTTTTATAGTAAAAGTCTAAAATAGTACTTTAAATATTGATGAAACAACTCCATACAAAAGTAATTTTCCCTATTTGGAACAAAATCAACAGTATTTACAGATGATAGATACTTTGTTTATCAACATAGAAAATAGTATTTCCTCCAGTTGTGACACAGTTGTGTTTAATCCGTTATTTAAAAATATACATGCATATACAGTTAACTATTTTCAATGTCTATTACAAGTAAAAGTTATTTTTATCATGCTTTTCCTCACTTTTTTATAGTTTCTATGAAATAATAAATTTTATTTTGATATGCAATGTATATCAGAAATGATTAAGAGTATGAATGGTCATTTCACTTTTTCCATCTATTGGTCACTTCAGAGTACTCTATATTGTAAATAAGGATCATCATTAGTGTTTTGATACCCAGCTGTAATAATTATTTTAATAAGTGTAAACAAAATTAATGTGGGAAGATGGACATTTCATTATTTCCAAGCAAATCACTAAATACACAAAATTATATTTACTACAGATTTTCACTTTTTAAAATATGTATTTCAAAGTGCCTCAATGCAAACTAGTTCTCACTGTGGGCTTTAATTTCTTATACCTTAATTATGAATAAGACTGAAAATATCTGTTGTATCTTTCAACTCATGTTAATAACTATGCATAAAATATATTGAAGATTTCTAACCACCTAGGTTATTATAGTGTGAATATAAAAAAATCAGTTTTATTTGCCTACTTATACAGTCATGAAATGCTCTTGTATATGACTAGCTGGACATATACAGCTCTATCTGTATTACTGTTATTAGTGTGCCCCTTGGCAATATGATGACCCCAGGCAGCATTTAGATCAATCACTGAAATTGTTATGACTGAGCCATAATTTCTGGGCCATTTACTCTGTTCATGGGACCTTTGGCCACATACAGAGATTGGCTAGATGACCACGGATACCAAGATTGTTACATCAACGTTAGGACTTTGTTATTCTTCCCAAAATACAGTCCATTAATTTCAGAGTGATGTTTTTAACTTTTTTTTTTTTTACATTTTATAGTGAGACTAAACCACTATTAGGACATGAAATATATCATCTGAATGAGCTGTCATCTAAATGAATGTGATAGAAATCTCCTTGTAAGCTTTGACCTAGATAGCACAACTTCCACTCTGTCCCCTTCCTTACTCTACTCTCCCCTCCCTTTCCTTTCCCTTCCCTTCCCTTCCCTTCCCTTTTTTTCTTTCTTTCTTTCACAGATAAAACTTGCTTTGTTGCTCAGGCTGGTCTCAAAATCTTGGGTTCAAGTGACCCTTCCACCTCAGCCTCCCATCATGAGCATGTAACCCTATGCCCAGTTAGAACAATTTAAGTTTTAATCATAACTTTCACAAAAGATATCTTAGCAAATATTTGGCTTCTAGGAGAATTAGCAATCCATTTCCAAAATTCTGAAGAGATAGTACTTGGTCAAACAATAATAACTATTTTGTGATGAATATAGAATGTTTTACTGTTATGTTTGCTGTTGTTTCATACACATGGTGTATGAAAGGCGTGTATTAGGTATTTGGATAAATACAAGAAATAAACCACAATGTGATCTATTGGGACTCAACATAGAATAGGACAAGCAGCATATTTATGGAGTTACCTAGACCTGAATTAAACAGTGGTTCCTACAAGGACAAGGGACTAGTCCTTTAACCTCTCAGCCTCACTTTTATAATGTACAAAATGGCAGTAAAATATTTATTTTAAATATTTGTTAAGTTCATCAAGTGACGTAATGTACTTCAAGTGCTCAATATGTGGTCTGGCATGCATAATAGAAGCTATGAAATCATGAAAGTCTCTGGCATGACTGTACCACATTATATGTGTGACTTAGTACAAAGTCACCTCAGCTACTGCTTTTTCTTCTGTTCTCCTTTTTCTTCTATTTCTTCAGGATACAGCTGTCCTTAGTGAATAGTTTCTACTAATAATAATTCTCTTACTTGAGGGAGGGCATATGGCTCTTCTCTGAAATAGCTTGTCTAAATGTTATTAAAGGCAACTACTTGAAGAGTCCTGAGTTCCCAGATAAACTTTAGAATCTTTGTAGGACTAATTTTCTAGATAGCTCTCGGCAACCTTCCAAATATCAGGAAAGCCTTTAGAACTGTGCTACCATGCCTCTGTGCCAAGGGGCTCCTGACTTGAGCGACAGTTCCCCTTTGTGACCTCGATTTACTTTCTGAAGACCAGTGTGATGACACTGGATTTCTATCTACAGAACTAAAAGTTCAACCACTTACACATCAAAAATTCTGTCACAGACTCCTCCCCTGAAGAGAGGGTATCTCTAAAAGGGTTTAATAATTTACTTCTTTAACATAAAGGTCATACTCAATAACTTTGAAACCTGAAGTTTTCAAACATGAAATAAAGATATTGAGTTAGTTAGCTTGGGAAACCCATCATAATACAGAATTTTGAAGAAAAGGGGTCAGAGTTTAATTTTATAATGAGCCACATATTAAGCATTCACTCTCTTTCAGGCCCTAGAATCCACTGGCAAACATTGTGGTCTTGTTCTCTATATTGAAAAATTTTTGAAAAGCTCAAGATAGAATAATGAAGTACTAAAGGCTATCTGAATATTTATGTTACAAGGAACATGTCAGTGTTTACAGAGTTATTCATTTTTTAATTGTTTTCACACCTAGAAATTAGTGTATTTGATTAAAGAGGTGACTGGTTTTTTCGTTGTTTTTTCTTCTGACTGTTTATAATCTAAAAAATAATTTTCCATACTAAAGACAGATCATGATATTTCTTCAGTTGGCTGATCATGTGACTTTGAACACTCTATGGAAAATTGCATTATTAAAAATTTTGCATTCATTTTTCAATTTAAAAGCATGGAAAAATCTATTGATATTTTAACAAGTCGATAAGATTTCAACATGTTTTTATAGTATATTTCTCCATAAATTTCTGCTTTAAACTATTTGATGAGGCAGATTTTTATTTGTGTTTATTTTACTATGCTTCATCAGCAAGTACTTCTTGATTCTTTCACTAGTTTTGAAAGTTGAAGATAGGCCAGAAGTTCATGTGGACCAGTCTACGTGTGTTCGTGTGTTCAAAGACATCCAGATCAGCAGCAGGACGATATATTGTAAGGTCTCTTTGCCTCTCATTTCCAATTCTTTCATAGCCTAATATTACTCCAGAGTCTCTCAATTTTTAACACTTTTTTAAAAAAATTAATTTTCTTCCTGAAACTCTCAGGAATCTACTCACATGTAATCTTCTCTCTTCATTTTCCCCAGGTACACATAGTGCTACCTTCCTGTCATATTTTACTAGAATTCCTGGGTACATTGCCTCAGCCAAAAGAACTGGTGATCATAGGGACACCAGTATTCCATATCTCCTTAGAGAGAAATGCAAAGATACTGGAAAGTATTCTTACTCTATTTTGCTGTTATGAAATTCCAGTTCAGCAATTCTGGGCAAGAAAAGTGTCTATCTTAGGGTTATGCCAATTTATAGATTATTCCCTAGGCCTAAATTGTAATGCTTGGTGGTTGGAAATGCACAGTAACATGCAGACTCACATACTGACAAACAACCCCAAGGTCCCCAGAATTCATATTAGGTTTGTTTTACATTGTATTAGTTTGTGCTTTTATCTTTGTGATTTGTTCCTTTTTAGATAACTTAAATTTGTTCTGTTTTTCTCTTTATTGTTTTGGATCCTTTACTTATGAATTTTTAAGACATGCTTTCTGAGGCTATATGTTCCCTTCTTAATACTTCTTTAAATTGAACATGTTTTACAGAATACTTTTTTATTATATTCCACACTAAAGAGTTTCTAATTTCTAATAGGGCTTTTGTTTTACTAAACACATGTATATTTTAGAGTATGTATATTTTTATATTTTTCAATAACAGAGTTTTGAAGTTTTTATTAGAGTTGTCTTTTGCTATGGGCTAGAAAATATGGTTTATTCAATCCTAACTCTGAAATTTATTGAACTGCTTTAAATTTTTGTGTGTGGTCAGTGTTTGTAAATGTTTCAATTACTTGAAAAGAATATTTACACTCTTACTATTGAATTGTAATCAGATGTTGTATGTTGCTGAACCCTTCTATATTCTTTTCTTTGTTGTTGTTCACTGCTGGGCTGGAGTCAAAACCTAGGCCCTCATGCACGCTAGGCAAATGCTCTATGACTGAGCTATGTCCCTAGCCTCATATTCTTAATGACTTATTATTTGCTTGATCTGTACCTTAATAAGAACTATGTTAAATTTTTTTCACACTGCTGGCAATATGGCAATTTTTCTTAGTCCTACCAGTATTTATTTTATAGAACATAGAGCTTTTATACAGGATTTTTTTTTAATTCATTAAGTTTATTGGTACATTTTTGGCATACAATATGATGACATAAGGCTTTTTAAATGTCCTGGTGAGTTGACCAGCTTCTTTTCTGAGGACAGGTTTAGCTCTAAGAATAAACTTTATTTTGGGTAGTAAGAGTATGCTCTATTTTATGCCTTAAACATTGTGTTGACTAGTATTCCTACATCATATAAGCTTTATAAAAAAAGTAGTTATTATGGCTTAGATCAAGAATGTCTCCCCATGCATTCATAGGCAGGGCTTTTGGAAGTAGGGGGTGTGTAGGCTGACTTGCTGATGGGAGGTGGGGTCTGCTTGGAAGAGGTGGGTTATTTGAGGACATGACCTTGAAGGGTGTATCCTTCTCTCTGGGTCCCTTCTTTCTCTACTTCCTGGCTTACATGAAGTGAGCAGATTTTCCTCCACGACATCCCTTGACAGGCCATTTCTGCCCAGGATCTAGCCATCCATGAACTGTATCTGTTTGCCAAAATAAACCTCTCCTCCTCTTCATTGGAGGTGTCAGGTATTTTAGCCAAGGACAGGGAAAGTGACTAAGAGACTAGTTTTCATGTTAATTTTTTATTCTTTTTCAACTGTTATGTTTCATATGTTTCTTATAATCATATTTAATAAACTTGTTTAGAATAAAGTAGTCATCATTTAAACTGCACAATTTACTGTTTTTAAGTTGTTTATAATTAGTGATAAATTTTCATTCTCTCATTATTGTTTTTGATTTATTTCTTCTGTCCTTTTCTATGTTTTTAAATTTTTTCTGTCTTATTTTGGAAATATGACCAATTTAGTAGTTATTTCTGCTGCTGTTTATTTGTTTGTTGAGACAAGGTCTTGCTATGTAGTTCACACTGACCTTAAACTCACTATGTAGCTTAGGCTGGCCTCAGACTCATGGAGATCCTCCTCAGCCTCAGCCTCCTGAGTGGTGGGATTATAGGTGTATACCATCATACTCAGCATTTCTGCTGGTTTACAAGTTTAGATTTGTGTCTTTTATCTTAGTATTTGTCCTAGAAACCTTAACAGTCATATTTAATGTGCTCATAATTTCAGGCCAGAAATAATGAAATACAATAATTTTATCCTGGATGCGTGACATGCTTGTGGTTGTTTTGTGCCATCAATGTTCATTAAAATACAACATTTAAAATAATTTCAATACACTTAATATTGGTTTACTAACTATTTTTTATCTTATTACTTGTTTTTATTCTTTTGTCTTTTTTCTGAGTACAATTCACTTCATGTATAAAGTTTTCAAGCTATTATATTGAAAGCCTATTTTTCTAGAGATCCCTTTGCTTATTTTTCATTCTTGGGAGATAGCTAGGGGTACAATTCTAGATTGATAGCCATTTAATCTTAATAATTTAAAGATATAGTAATTTAATAATTTAAGTGTTTTCACCAGAAAAAATAAATATTTGTGTTAACATGTATGTTAATTAGCTTGATTTAGGTATTCTAAAATTTATCTTTTTTCATTTTTTTTTGAGACAGGGTCTCACTATAAAGCCCAGCCTGGCCTTGAACTCACAGAATCTTCCTGCTTCAGGCTCCCAAGTGCTGGGTCTCCAGGTGTGAGACACCATGCCTGGCATGTTCTACAATGTATACACATTTCAAAACACTGTTTGTACATTATAAATGTTTGCTAATTTTATCAATTTTAATAAAATAATGCCAGTGTTAATAATTAAATTTTTAAAAACTTACATAATTTTCTGGTTCCTGGCTTTAGTTGTTTCTATTGAAAATCTGCTGTCAAAGTAATTGCAATTCCTTTGCATATATATCATTTTTCTCTTGGCTACTTTTGGTATTTTTTTATTTTGGTGTTTTGCAGATTTGCTAGTTTGTTAGTGGAGATTTTAAAATCATACTTTGGATTGGCTGTGCTTCTGGAGTTAAGGACTGATACTCATATATTGAAAACTCTCATTTTTTTTCTTGGTTGTTGTTGTTTTTTGGTACCAGCGATCAAACTCAGGACATTGTGCTTGACAGGCAGCCATGGCACCACTGAGCTACATCCTGGCTTTTCTCATTATTATACTTAAGATATTTTATTTCTTTTATTCTGTATATTATGTCCTTCTGAAAATTCAGTTGAATAAAGATTCATTTTTTTCCTGACTCAGAATTTCCACACATTGGTTAATCAGTTTTAAAAGAATCATATTTCTTCTTCATATATCATTTCCCTACTTTTATTAACAGATAAAAATACTTATTTTCTACTTCCTATAGTTCCAGTGGTATTATTTGCTGGTCTAAACGGTCTAAATTTTCTCTGCACTAATCTTGCTTCTGTGATTAGTCATGTTCATGAGTTCATGCTTAATGAAGACGTATCCATGGTGAAAGCCAAGGCCTGGATTTAGAGTTTTTCCTTTTTAGAGAATATTTTGGCAATATCTATCAGGGTTACTTAGCTTTTGGATTTTCATACCAAAAAGTTGTTTTGAGTCTGATTTTTAAAAAAGTATGAAAGTGTACTTGTGGTTAGAAACTTCTACAGAAGTTCCTCCTTACTCACAATCTAGCCACACTCAAACCTCAGGAATCATCTTCACCTCTATCTGTATTTACAACCAGTATCTCAGTGATGAAGCAAGTGCTTACCATGCATGAGTCTCTGGATTCCTCACCAGCACCACTACAACAACAAAAACAAAATGTACAACAATTTAATGATAATCTGTTCTCCCAATCTGCAGTGGCCCAGACCTTGGCTAACCTCCAATTTGCTGCTGTTTTTGTGAGCATTTAAACCTGTCCTTTAGACCACCAGGGATAAACCAACACTCTCAGAACTGTGTCAAATGAAATGCTCATTTAGTGCTCTAGATTTTTAATTTTGTGTTGTATCAGTCAGTTTTCCCATTGCTGGACAAATACCTGACACTCCCAATTTAAAGCAGGAGAGACTTATTTGGTTCATAGTTTCAGAAGTTTCAGTTCATGGTTTTCAGGCTCCAAAGCAGAAACTTCATGGCAGAAGGCTGTGGTGAAACAAAGCTGCTCAGTTCACAGTAGCTGGGAAGCAGGGCACAGAGGGATAGCGCCAGAGAGGAAGGGATCAGGGACTGGATAAAGACCTCAAGGTTGTGTCTCTATGACCTACCCAGGCGCATACAGAATTGTGCTTTGCTAATCCTTTAGGCAGCTCCCAAGCCATTAAGTTGACAATGAAACATAATGGTCACACCTGTCATTCCTATCATTTCCTGCCATTCTTGTCATCTTTTATCAGTTCTTTTTTTCTTCGAGAAATTTCTTTATTTCCCACAACTATAAAGACCACTTTACCAAGAGGATATTCTCTGAATATTTAGCACATTATTTTTGTATAAAAGATGACATTGTAGACTTCCTCATTCTTCCTTGTGCTTTTCTAAAATATATTTCCACTGAAATATCCTTGTATGCAGATTGAAAGTATTGCTTCATTATGTGCATTCTCTGTTGTTCTTTGATTAGTGCTTCCTTTTACTTCTTTTCCTTTGTAATCATCACACTTTTTATAACTCGGTATTCTGCCTTGGTCCTGTTTTCCAATAACTTCTGCAGAATTTTCATAAGCTGCTTAAACAAGTGACCAGTTCATTTGAATTTCAGAGAACAAGGCCGAAATATATTCTTTCCTTCAATTTTCCTGCCAATATATATATACAAGTATTTTTCAACATAATATTATTTGCTTATAAATAACATAGACATAATCCTAAGAACACATTTAACATACTAAATAATCACAATAGATATTAGTGTATCTGTAATTCCAGTTTATTATAATTTTTTGCCATTCATAATATGAAGAAGCTAAATTTTCTCGCTAATGGCAAAAGGAGTTAACTAAAAAGTTATGGATGACTATATCAGTCAGGCTTTGGCCTGGAAAACAGAAGGCATAGTAGGATATATTAGTAGGAGAAATATAATTACGGGCTTAAAATTACAGGCTGAGAATTACAGGCTTACCAATCATGAGAAGAAGTGAAAATCAAAAAGGCCTTTATAAGAAATTATGAATGAACAAGGACTGCAGGGAAAATTTCTGCTGAATGAAGTACAGAGATGAGCAATTCTCAGTAGGACCCTAGAGTCGAGGAAGACAACAATTCCCGATCCTTCTATGCCACAAATACGGATGTGGATAATAGAGGAAGCTCAATAAAACCCTATCTTGCTGTCACTAGTACTAATTATGCAGTGGCTGCCAATAAATAATGGTTTCTTTCTTTTCTTTTATCTTCCAAATTTTATGCGATCCTCAATTATTTCTGGAGTTTAGTGGAGTCTTTCTGGTAATGGAGTCAGAGAAATGTAGTTTCCATGTTTTATGCTGTTATGGTAGAGTAAAGCTCAGTAGAAAGGGGATAGGAGATATTACCAGAGAATGTCCCATTGATTCTGAGCATATGCGCCTGAGAGTTACACTATACTATAATTATCAGTTACTTTTCATTTTCTAATTTGGGTTCATAAGTACACAGTATCCTTCATGTAGCAAATCATGTGTATTCCATTCAGGCCCCACTCCAATCCAAGGAGCTGGTGCACAGTGACACAGCTTACTGGAAGTTTTTTCTCGGCTGTGGATTCTATCTTGCCCAATCATAAGCTCCTTCTCAAGGACTCACCTGTAGCAAGTCAGTGGCTGGTGGAGAGATACAAAGTCACAGTGCCCTTGCAACAGTGTTTGACACTTTGGCCATTACTATAGGACGATCAAAGGCCAAAGTTTCAGTCACACCAAGTCAGCTTCTCCCTCTTTCCTCACAGCCTGGAGATTTATATCCCTGCAGCACTCCCAGTTACACTCTGCTTCCAGCTTTCTATCTTAAAGCCTTTTCATAGTGAAACCAACCTAAAGTATGTGTTAAAATTTTAAGTTGGATTTCATAAAAAGAATGTTATGTTGAAAAAGAAGTATAGATGATAAGGCAAATACAGTATATATTTACTAAGGTAATTTATTAAAGGCACAAAAGTTATGATATACAGATGGAAGTAAAATAATTTCATGCAAAGTGGTAAAAATGCTTCTAATTAACCATACATTCCTGAAGTACTTTAACATACCTTTTTCTTTTACTCTTTTGTGTATGTTGCTCACTATAAATATTTGCAACTTGTTTCTTATAAATGGTTAGCATGCTTGTTGCAGCTTCTCATAGATCTACCAATACAGTTCTTAGTCATATACACATCTTTCTATGTGGGCAGGTTTCTACAAGTTGCCCATAACATATAAGCATATATCTAGACATAGATCATTGTAATTGACAAATTTTAAGGTAGCAGCCATTTATCAGGTAAGTTAAGTGGAAATAAACATTTGTATATCAGTGTTAGCTTGGCAAACTCCAAGTAATTAGTTAATTCATATTTGCTAATTATAATTCATATTTTCTAATTCTCTTTATGCTTATATGCATACTGGCTAGAAAGATGTATCATATTACCTCCCCAAATAAATGATATGATCTTTGTTCTCTAAAAAGGAATTGACAAGGCAAGACACAATGAATGTGGTATGTAATCATTAGTGTGGGTTTCTTTCCTTTTTTGGGGGGGGTCCCGGGGATTGAACTCAGGATCTTGTGCTTGCAAGGCAGGCACCAGGAGCACTGAGCTAAATCCCCTGCCCTAGTGTGGGTTTCTAATTGTGCTTATCACTCTGAAGAAGCTCACCCACCTATGTGACTCACCTTCTCCAGCCACCTCACACACAGATGACAGCAGGCAAGTTGTCTTAGTTTTCTGGTTATGTTTCCTATTATTTTTAAGTCTCTTTAGTTCCCAGGAAGAGAAACTAATATGCTAAGTTAAATAAACAAATAAATATATAACTAGAATTTAGTCTAATAACATGAGCTAACTCCAAGATTCAAAAATAAGGCTTAAAAATAGGCCTCAGAAAGGAGAGAAAACACGTACTCAGATAATGATATATGTGCCAGGAATGAGTAGAATATCAACAGGATGATCCAGTTCCCATTATTTTTGTTCATTGATTACATTAAACTATAATTAGTCATGTTCCTTTTACCAGGGCAAAACTTTAAAGAAAACTGGTTCAGATTGGAGATCTGAAAGTATGTCTTTTGAATTATGCCCTGGTGGATTTCCTTTCAACTGTAATGCACATATGATGATTGTGGTACTAGCAGTGATTATGGACTGTCAGAAGACAACATGGAAAAATGGAGCAAAAAACAGAGAAGGTGCTTGTATCACTGATGAGCATGGAGCTGCCACACCAGTTCTGAACTTCCCTCTGGACTATCATGAGAGGAAAATAAACCTCTTTGGGCAGATAGACCCACAGACAGGCAAATATATGTATTTGTTTAAGAAATTATTGTTTTACATTTTTTCTTTTATAGGAAGCCAAACATAATTCATCTAATAAGTTGGAAAGGTGAATTTGGAGAAAAAAGAAGATGTAAAAAAAGATGTTTATATGCTTGTACTATCAGAAAAGATAATGACAATAGGTCAATTTTCAGAAAGAAAGAAAGAGAGAAAGAGAAAGAAAGAAAGAAAGAAAGGCAAAAGGCAGAAGGGAGGGAGGGAAGAGGTAATATCATGAAGTTATTTTGGTAAAAGATTGGATTTAAACAAAACATAAAGAAAAAATTATGAAAATACCTCAATAAAAAAATTAGGATTCAGAGTACCAGTCATAATAGTAAAACAGAATATATCAGAGAGATAATGTCCTTTTCATGTGAAATTCTTGAGCTGAGTAATTATATATTCCTCTATTTTGGGAACAACTCCTGTGCTAAAAAAAAGTTTAAATTAAAGGGACACATGCTTGCATTGTTGGATTGTTAGAAGTTAATTTATAGAAAGCCAAAGTATTAATTTTAAGAAAAATGAAATGTAGTACAACAGTGTCGATTTGCAAAGATGCCTGGGGACAGTTAATTCAAACTTAAATTTAATGGTTTAGCAAGTATTGCAAATGGACAAATACCATTGGGAAAAATAAGAGGCTCAAAGTCAGTCAAAGACAATCTCTTATAAAATCCATAGTAAGTTATCTGCAGAGAATTCCTGCCTGACAATAAATTGTCTGTGTGGTTTAAATGCTCAATCACACAGAAATCTTCCTGGCCTTAAAAGTCCACAAATATCATTGCAGTCCAGACTTGAAAAATGTGAAGCATATGAGCTGCTAACTGATGGAAGTGTTCAGGAGATGCCACAGAGCAGACCCATCTGCTTGAGCATTAGATGGTCAGGGACCATAAAGCCTCAACTGTTACCCAGCTTGGGGTCTGGACTTTTCTGTGACAGTAAACCTCAAATAATAAAAATATCCAGGTAATTATGTCCCCACTGCACATTTCTTATCCCTGTCACTAACCTGTTTTATCCAACCTTTCCAAAACAAATTCACACAGTTCTGACTTATCCAGTCACCGGTTCTGAACACTCCCTTGTATCCTTAAATTAGTAAAATAGAAACTCTCTTCCCCAATCTCCTAGTCATATTACCCAGAAGCCATCATCTTAGTCATGATGTTTATAAGGCCCTTGTACACATACTGTTGGGTTTCCAAGAAAGAGAAATACCCAAAATCTAATTTCAAAGGATCTGAAGATGACATCAGTAGATTCTTACTTCAGTTACACTTAGGTTGAGTACTTTTGCTTAACTCGATAAGGAAAAAAAAATTGAGCTAAAATCAACTCATTTATTCAGAACATGAAGTTTGGGTTCATGCAAAGTTAGTAGTTGTGACTTTCAATAATCCATACCCACATGGAAAGAATAAACTAAATTAAAAAGAAAATAAGTCAACATTAATGACTTAAGATTACAAAGAAGAATGTTATGGGCTAGGTTATGGTAAAGGAAAAATATCTTCCTTGAAAATTCAAATGCCAGGTTTGAATTCATGTGGTTTGCAGACATGAATTTCTAAAATCTATGCTACAATATGCAATAGGAAAAGTTAATATAAAAAAGTACTGGGCTGGGGATTTAGCTCAGTGGCACTGCATCTGCTTCACAGGCTCAAGGTCTTGAGTTCTACCGCCGGTACCAAAAAAAAAAAAGAAGTATTAACAGCAAAATATGTCCTCCGGAAATAAAAACCTCTATTTGTTGTTAAACATCAATAAGCACAAAACACATAAGAATATGAGTCAGTGGAGAGTCCATACACAAGATAAACATCAGAGGAAGTCTATAGGTAGTGAAATAATCACACGTAGAATAAAGCATTTAATAGCATTGGAATTGATAGTCACATAACTCCAATTTGAATCTTTTATGATTAACTTTATGACATTGGACAGATTGCTTAAGTTTTCTTATTAACAAAAGAAGTTGTTATAATCTGAACAAGTTAATATGTACAAAGTGCTAAGACATTTATTTTTAAATACTTTTTATTAGTGGTCATTAATTTTTACTAAATATTGAGTTTCAATGTGGTATTTTCATACACACATATAGCATATTTTGATAATATCCATCCTCCTTATTACCCTCCTTTATACTCCCCTGCCCCTCATTCCCTTCTTGTTTAATAATAGTTTCCTTTCTACTTTGATGACATCTTTTTTAGATTCCACATATTAGGGAAAACATTCAGTATTTATCTTTCTAATTCTGACTTATTTCACTTATCATGATGATGTCTAATTCCATCAATTTTCCTGTAAGTGACATAATTTTGTCCTTCTTTATGACTGCATTATATTCCATTATGTATATATACCACATTTTCTTTATCTATGCATCTATTAATGGGCATCTAGGCTGGTTCAATATCTTGGCTATTGTGAAGTGTGCTACAATAAACATGGACATGCAGGTATCCTTATACAGTAGTTTGCTGAATCTTCTTCCAGAAAGCTGAATGGTATAGTAGTTGTATTTTTATGTTTATGAGAAATATCTATACTGATTTCCATAATGGCTGTAGTAAGCTACATTCCTACCAACAGTGTAGAGGGGTTCCTCTTTTTGCCAGGATTTATTGTGCTTTGTATTTTTGATATTAGCAATTCTGATTCAGGTGAGAGGGAATCTCAGTGTATTTTTAATTTGCATTTCTCTACGCCCAAATATATTGAATATTTTTTTCATGTACTCGTAGGCTATTTTTACTTCATTTGAGAAGGGTCAAGGACATGTCTGCATTGTTGAACTGCTAGAAGTTAAATTATTCAGCCAAAATATTTAAAGCAATACCTATGGCATATATAAATCAATGACAAATATAAATGTTATGGCTTGTATCTGGATGTCCCCCAAAGCCTCATAGGTGGGGCTTTTCAAACTGGCTGGACCTAGGGCTTGTGACACTTGGATTGTATGGTGCTAAATTAGTACACTGATTGAAATTAGCATAGATCAGGGTGTGAATGAATAGATTTACTGAAGAGAGAAGCCCTACCCTTGATGTGGGTGGCACCACCCAAAAGGCTTAAAGCCTGGATGGAGTAAAAGAAAAAGCAGTGTCTTAGCTATTTTTTTCTTATTGCTGAGACAAAATTTTTGACACCCAAAGTTAAAGGGGGAAAGGTTTATTTAGCTCACAGTTTGTAGTTTCGGTCCATACTTGGCTGGCTCCAAGGCTGGGTAGCACATGGCAGAGGAGTGATGCAGAGGTGAAATAGATAATTGCACACAGAAGACAACAAAGCAGCAAGAGACAATCACAGCTCTTTCTGTCCCCTTTATCCTATCTAGGCTACCTGTCCTTAGGGTGGGTAGCACTCACAACCTTAATCCTAGTACCCTTGGTCCTAACAGTGCACCATGAATCAATTTCAGCATCATACACTCTAGATTCACCACCTCTGAAAAAGCCCCACTGATGACTACATGAGGTTTTGGGAGGACACCTAAATACAAGCCAAAACATTCTGCCAAAAGACTCATGCATATTAATTTATGCAAAAGTCACTTAGTGTATCTCCAAGAGTTGCCAAAGCCCTAATAGTTTCAGCATTGCTGAAAAGTTCAAGTCCAAAGTCTCCTCTGAGATTTAAAGCAAACTCATAGCTGCAAGCCCCTGTACAAATGAAAAGAAAATTAAACACTTCCAACATACAATGGCATGAGAAAGGCAGGCTCATTGCTTTGCTATTTGCTGCCTCCCATCTCCTCTGGCGTGGGCAGCTTCTCCTCTGCAGTGCCAATGTACCATGCCAACCTTCCTTGGAGCCAACCACCTGTGGACTCAAACCTCTACAAATTGTGGACCAAAACAAACCTTTCATCCTTTAACTTGAGGATGTTGGGTGTTTTTTCTCAGCAGTGAAGAAAGTAACCAAGACAAAGTTAGCACGGAGAGTGGGGTTGTTGCTGTGGCACTACCTGACTATGTGGTCCAGGAGCCTTTGGCAGTGGCTTGCAAAAGTGATTAGAAAGGTTTGGAGATGCAGGCTGAAGAAGCAGCCATGAAATGCAGTAAATGGAACTTGATGGAAGATTTTGGTCTGAGTTCAGAAGACCAGAATGCTAATAGAAATGCATCTGGTAAAGACCAGGCTAGGGAGTTTTCAGTTAGAAACAAGGGACTGCATTGGCTATTGGTATCCAGACCATGTGTATTATGGTTTGCCAGAAAATTTGTCTGCATTTGTCTTGTGTCCAGAGACTTGTCCTGAGACTGACATTAAGTGTGATGGACTAACTAATTTTGCAGAAGAAATTTCAAGGCAGCCTAATGTTGAGGGAGTAGCATCTCTTTTAGCCAGATTTATATTAAGAATCAAGAGCAAATGGTGCTGCAAAACAATTTAAAAGTTTTTATTTTAATCAGAAAGGAAACTCAGTAATGTTAACTGCAAAGATGGAGCATAGGAGGACTTGGTTGCTGAAAAGGAACATGACAATAGAAAAGATGGCCTGAAGACATCATAAGAACCAACAGTACTCCAGCCTTTGCAGCCTCAAAATTGGAAAGATGAAAGACTTTTCTTTGAGAAGGGAGCCCCAGAGCACCATATTCCAGAATGGTGGTGGCCTAGAGAATTTGTTTCTTGAGATTATGTTCACAGCACTCAGCAACATAGGTACTTGACTCCTACAGCCAAGAGAGAAGGAAGCCTGGCTACTACTACAGCTGGAGCCAGACCATGGAATCATCCACGTGGTGCTGGGTTTAAATGCATGCAGAATGCAAGAGTTGTGGGCCCAGGAAGGCTTCCACCCAGATTTCAGAAGAAAGCCTAGGAGGCCAGGCAGTGTACCCCTGAGAGGGCAGTGTCTGAAGCTGTGTGAAGTGGAAGGTGCAGTGGAGACCCCAGAAAGTTGGAAAAGTAAGAATCATGGATCATCTGAGGAAAGTTGCAAGGAATGAGCAAAGTCAGCCAAAGGAGAAGTCATAGAAGCTACAACCACTAACAGGGACAAAGGGATGGAGCTACCCAAGCCATTTGGAGTTCACATCTTGCCACAGATTTTACCAGATGCTGGACATGGAAATACAGGATTTAATGTTTGCCTTGCTGGATTCTGGACTTGCTTTGGTCCCATTCCTTTGTATCCCTCTGTTTTTACCTTTTGGAATGGAAATGTCTATCTTGTGCCATTGTATGTTGGAAATGTTTAACTTTCTTTTCATTTGTAGAGGGGCTCACAGGTAAGAGTTTGCCCTAAATCTCAGAGGAGGCTTTGGACTTGGACTTTTCAGCAATGCTGAAACTGCTAGGACTTTAGCAACTCTTAGAAATAGACGAAATGCTTTTTGCATACAGTGATATGCATGAGTCTTTCAGGGGCCAGGGCAGAATGTTATGCTTTATATCTGAATGTCTTCCAAAGCATCATGCACTCATGGTGAGGCTTTTCCAAAATGGTTCAATCTAGGGGATCTGATACTGGGATTAAGGGTGTGTGTGCTACTAAATTAGTCCACTGTTTTGAAATTAGTATAGTTCTGGGTGCGGCTGAATGGATTTACTGAAAACAGAAGCCCCACCCTGGGGGTGGGTGCCACCACCAAAAAGGCTTGTAGCCTGGAGGGAATAAAAGGGAAAGGCAGGCTGTTTTCTGCCTCCTGCTTGCTCTGCCACAGGCTATTTCTCCTCTTTGATGCCCCCCCCCAGGGTGCCATCCTGCATGCAACAATCCCTTAGATATGGTACTATTCTGAAGATAACAAGAACCTTGGATTTTAAATAAAAGAAATAACAACCAAATGATAAACAGTAACTGTTTATAAATATCACTGATCGGACAAAATCATTAGTGACTTGGAGGCTGAATACTAAGACAAAGAGAGATGCAAGAAAGTGTAGGTATTAACTCACTTTCCTCACTGATCTTAGATTTCCATAGCTTCAGGGCCTTAAATCCAGAAAGTAAGTTCCAAGATTTAAAGTAGGGAGTTATGCAAGAGATGATTTCTTGAAGCTTGCAGCAGGAACAGATTTTTTTTTTCAATATAAAATTTAACTAAAATCTGCAACTATCACCTACATTCCCAATCACAGAAGTACAATGAAGTAAATATGCTCAAAAACTTTGCAATGAACTGAAAAGGAGAAAGTAGTTCTGCAGAATATTTAGCCACAAGCTGGCCCTGCTAATATTGATGGTTTTCAAATTTTAGCATTCATCACAATCACCTAGAGGACTTCTTTAAAGCAGTTTGCAGAAACCCATGCCAAAGATTCTATTTAGTAGGTCTAGTGGATTCCCAAAATTCGCTTTTCTAAAAGTTGCCAAATGTGCTAGTATTGCTGGTTCAGGAACAGATTTTAAAAATCACTACCTTAGGTTTTTCTGCCAAAATTGACACCATCTTATACAAACATTTTTAAGCTTAGAAGCTGAGTGGCCTAGAGAGACATTGCCTCCAAATAACTGAAGCTCCATGGATGAGGTGAAAGACAATCAATTTAGGAATTCTTAGAAACTAAAAGACAACATGGGGAGGAAAAATAATGATACTTGAGAAATTAGAAAGCTGTATATCTATAGGCTCAGCAAATATCAAACAGAGCCATTCTCCTAGCCAGATTAACATACAATAGCGCACAAAAGTTTTTACTGAATTTTTTATTACCTGGTAGATCATATCTACATCCTAACAAAAAATTGCAAGGATGCTAACCCGGATTAAAAAAAAAACCTTGTGAATACAAGGTGGCACATATCTGTACCTGCAGATTCTCAGGAACCTGAAGCAGAAGGATCTCTTGATCCAGGAACTCAAGGCCAGCCTGAGTGACATGAAGAACTTGTTTCAAAGAAAAACAACAGCAAACAAAAACAAAACAAACAGATAAAAAACCCACAGGGAAGAAGCCAAATAGCTGATTCACATATGACACCAATCTTAGAATTATCTGACAGGGATTTAAAAATAACTATTATTAATAATGTCTCTAATGGAGAAAGCAGACAACATGCAAGGACAGATAGCTAATAATACAAGGACAAAGAGGAAAACTGAAATGTTAGAATCCAAAACCATTGTTTTAGAAACAAAGGATGCAATTGTAAAGTACATCAGTAAATGGGTCACAGTAAGGAAAGAATGATTAAGCTTGAGAATATTTCAGCAGAAATTTCTCAAACTGAAATTTAAAAAAATAGGAAAGAAGAGGAGGAGAATATTTCAGCAGAAACTTCTCAAAATGAAATTTAAAAAATAGGAAAGAGAGAGGGAGATAGGTGAGAGAGAGAGAAAGAGGGAGAGAGAGAGAGAACAGGAGAGGAGAAATGAAATATTTAAAGTAACAATGGATGGCTGAGAATTTTCTAAATGATAGCAAAGCATATCAAGGAAGTACACAGACACAAAGCAGGATAGATACCAAATCATAAGTGCATACAGTATTGGACTCTAGATCATAAAGTTATGCATCACCTAGACATAAATAACCAGTTTTAATATTGGACAATTAAGTAAATGGATGGCAGATCATAGGATACAAATTTCTCATTGATGGAGTGGGAATTTACAGGTAAGCAAAAGAGGTTAGAATATATCTATGGGGTAACATACCAGAATTGATAACATCAATATGAATTAATGTTTAACTTAATGTAAATACACATGGTTAGTACAAATTTTTATATATGTGAGTTAATATACACACATACATTACCCTATCAGCTGTGTTGAGAAGGCTCAAAATAAATGATATTTTAGTATCAGCATGCACATCTACTGTCCCCGTCTTGGTGTTTAATGCTTAATAGAAGGAGCCAAATACTGTTGGACATTTAGAGAATTATAGGGCTAGGGTAGGAAATATTTAAGATGAGCCTGGAGCATTTTTTAATGCCATAAAATAGTGAAGTGCTCAAACAGAAACACATACACACAAACACATGCACAAAAATGAGGTATTTTAAAGAGTCACAGACTCCCAAGGACAAAAAGTTGGAAAAAGTTGGGCAATAAAATAAACAAACTAGTACATTATAACTCTAAGTATAAAACAAATATACATGAATCCATATTGAAGTATATAAATGATTAAACAATTAAAAAATAAAGAAAAATTTTAATCAAGCAAATTCCAAATAAATTATGTTTACTTAAAAGTGACTTCTTTCCAAAACATAGAGAATACAAAGGAGGAAGTAAAAGATTGAACTTCACAGTGGATAAATCTGACAGATACTACTTTACCCAAATGATGAAGGTCAGTGTCAATAGTTGTAAGGCATGTTGATAGAAAAGACCCTTCACATGTTGTAGTGAAAATAGTTCTTTACCTCTGTGATATTGCTCCCCCAACTCCTAATCTCATTCTAACAAAGCATCAATTTCCATTAGAAAGCCATTGTATACTGTACTTGACCAACACTTCTCAAAATTGTTAAGGTCATCAAAAACAAGAAAAATCTGAGAAATTGCTCTACTGAAGAGGAACCTAAGAAGACATGATAATTGCATGTAGTATGGTATCTGGTATAAGATCATGAGATACAAAACAAAGACACCATGTAAAAAGTAAAGACATATGAAACAACTATGGACTTTCATTAACAACATATCAATATTATTTCATTAAAGATGTTAATACAGGACACAGAAAAATTTGTGTTATTTGCTCAATTATTTATAAATATAAAATTGTTCTAAAGAATTGTGAAAACATAAAAAATCCTTAAAATAAGCAAGTGGAGAATAACCCAAAGTACTGTAAGGGCAACATTTTTCTGTTCATTTAAACAAAAATAATGTATTTAGTAATGTCCATTTAGAGGTTTACAAATTTAGTATGAAATTAAAGTTAAGATGCTAGATGAAATAAGCATGAACACAATTAAGAATTCAGGATATTTATAACAAAGAGAAAATGAAACAATTAAGTATACTATGTATTTTGGTTAAGAGTGTAGTTCAGTTATGTTCCATTAAAAAATGTAGTAGCTGGAAAATGACCTGGAACAATTTAAAAACAATCCAGAGAAATTATGTTATAGGACATAATAGACAGTTTTAAGATTCAATGAGAGCATCTACTGTGGGTATGCAAATTAAGTGAGAAAGTACAGTTGTCAAAATAATCTCTTTCATATATTAAACTAAGCATAAGGAATTGCAGATAGTACAACATTAACTAAAGAAACTATAACATTCCTGATCAGCAAAATTAAGAACTAAAATCAAATTGAGCCTTCAGCATTTCTAAAGAGTAAGTCTAATGAACTAGTCTAAGCACTATATAAGTTCTACTGTGGATTCAAATGTTATACATATGACTGCTGCTGAGTGAACAAATAATAAACTTGTTATGTTTAGTAACTTATTAACTAAGGAGACAAATCTTGAAAAACCTTTGCAAGTGAGAGTTGAATTATTTCTATTTTATATCAGAAGCTTCAAATATGACTACTATTTAAATTTAACTCAAATTAGAATCCAAGGCCTTTCCACCTCTCCGAGCCCAGAGGAAGGGGCTTCTGGGCCACAATTCCACCACTTCCAGGCCAGAGAAGGTGAGCCAGGCTGGCACCAATAGCATTGCCCCCATCAAAATGAGAAGACAGGTAAACAAGTCTCAAAACCAAACTTCCAGATCACCTACAGCAACCCCAAAGGGAAATGAGATGGAACACTCTGATACTCAACCACCTGGACTCCCTGAACTGACAGCAAAAGATGATCTGGAAAA